>CM053788.1:140973415-141200915 GCA_028749045.1 Cupressus sempervirens | reverse complement strand
GGAATGAGATAGCTACAAATCATAACCTATGAGTCCATAAGCTAAGTGAGGGTTAATTCCTTTTAGTCCACTACAAAACATAGAAAACTAAATTGATTTTGATTAAATTTTTTTGTGCAAATGACCTTCATATCAGCTTGCATCTGATTTAGTGATCAGTGCCTTATCCATTGCAACATAAGGTCACTACTAGCATGATGACCTAACTTGATTGCATTACAATTAAGTTTGTCAACTAAAATCTCCAAATTCCATTGTTATGAGATATCCCCTCCATACACCTAGAAACCCTATCAAATCATTGAAGCATTTACTTAACTGCTTGAGTTAAAAGCAACAAAAGATCTAATATACAACTCATCCAAGCTACCTTAAATTGAATAAACCTTTATGCATTCAATTAAAAAGTCAATAGCATATGAAGAATTGGGTGACAAAATAAGAAAACCCAGATAGTTCATTGTAAATCTCCTTTTGTATTTATCCTTGGGAAGACCAAAATACATTCAACTGGTAATACTAAATGAAATTCAAGATAAGTCACATGATCTATCATTAATTTCAATTATCTCAAAAAAAAAAACACATGAAAATGAAACTAGTAAATCTGCACAAGAGTGGATGTGTGGCCTTCACTGCTAGAGCTCTGCTCAATTAGTTAGGAAGTAAAACCAACAACTTGGTCTCATAGTAGAACACTGGAACCCTGCTAGTATCATAGAGAAAACTACCAATCCCTTCAAATGAATGAGAGAAAGAAAAAAATAGAAAAGGATGAATTCCTAGATCTATTCTGTATCTGACAGGTGTCCACTTGAAAAACCTCCTCAAGAAGCTAAAAGAATCTATCTAATGTCTCTTTGCAACTGGTAAGTCAAATCTTCAATCAGTTTGGCTTCCTAACTAAAAATTGGAACCAAATTATACTAGAATGGCAAAATATCCTCAAAATTAATCCAATGGACCTTTTACTATATGCTTTTACAAAGCCTATAACTGCATTTTCTATTTTCACCCATTTCATTGAGAAGACCCAAAATTTACATTTCTTCCTATAACTTGAACCAATGACTTCCTGTGTGAAAACAAACTCCATAATTGGAAAGTTCATCTTCTCTTGATTCCTACGATATATTATATGCCTATATCCACTTATCAAGAACTCCTAGAATCTTGATTTGAAAAATCAGCTCCTGCTAGGCTTCATACAACATATTTGGAAAAATTTGACAATTTCTAAAGTTTGAACTATATTATAAATTGAAACTTTATTTAAATCTTGACCCTGTACATAATTTTTCAGAGAAGAATTTAAAAAAAAAATTATGCAATTTTTTTGAAATTCCCTCCTTTTTTCATCTTGGTCAAACCTTGTTTGACCATGTTGACACATGTCATGCCCTAACTGGCTGACTGTTGCTTCATCATTTGACCCTTGCAACCTGGACACCATGCGAAATCATCTCATTGGCTACCTACTTTGCCACATCATTGTGCCACATCATCAGTCACTATGTTGCTATCCTAGTCATCATTTTGCCCCGTCATTAGTGACATAATGACCTTGTGACACATGTCATTCTCTACCATGTCATCACCTTAGGAAGTGTGCATGGTCTGAAGCCTTCATCACATGTTAGTTTCTCACTCATCCACCTCACCGCTAGCTCATTACCACATGTTAGTTTCTGATTGAGTCACCATGTCACATGGTTAATGGTCAAGCAACTTCCCTTTGGTGACATGGCAATTGCCATTGGATCTGACATGTCTCACAATCTGGTGCATCCTAAAATTTAGACCATCATGTCACTACTCATTGGGATCCTTTACCATGTGTCACTTTCTGAATTGTCCATTTTAGCTCAACATGTCACTACCATAACTCCTGGTTGCCACGTCACATTGCTACGTCATTAGTCTAAGTGGGCACCATGATCTTGCCAATTTTTGAGTTTTCTAGCAGGTCGCCATGTCACTTGCCAGAAAACTCTCTTGTTTTCTAGTGGTGACATAGCAACCATAGTATTCTGGCTACTTTTTGTTAGAAATGCATTAGAATAACTGAGGGGGGGGGGGGGGGGGGGTGAATCAGTTATTCAAGGTCTAAATTTCCAATTCAAACTTTTTCATCAAGCAAAGTGAGTTTATTAAACTGTTCTCCATCCAAGCTTTAAACTTTCCAACTTAGCAAGTTACTATAAATCAACATGCAAGCATAACACATGAAGAATCAACACATAACATAGTGATTTATATGGAAACCCAATTTGGAAAAAACCACCAGTAACATGCTACTCAATTCTCACTCTTCTAAAGTGATGCCCTATGAAAGGCCTGCCTTGTCAAAGGTTACAACACACTATTAAATGTGACCTGGTTAAAGGATTTATCCACCCTGTTAGAAGTGGGCCTGGTTAGTGTACTTTAGAACATTCACTTGGAATGCCACCATGTTAAAGGATTTACAAATGACTATTAAACCAACCTAAGTCCATAAGATTTAACCCTAACTGATACAATTTCTAGAGAGTAACAATAAGGGGTTTTGACCTGATTATAGCTTACAACTTGCCTTGCAAATTTTAGATCACTCTTCAGCTCATAACATTGCTTGGCTTTCAGTCTCTGCAGCTTTGACAACTTGTCCTTCTCTCAAGCATTGTCTCCTTGAGTCTTCATCCTCAATGTACCAATGCAATCATCTCTCTAACCACTTATCAACCTAGAGTCTCTATACTCTATTTTCCCTTCACCTTGATGTCTTCTCCTTAACACCCTTCAACCATTTTGCAATTTGGCACACCAACAACTCTTGCTTCTTGGCCCATTACTCCTTAAATAGAAGTCTAGAATCCTCTTTCCCACTTGATTCTTCCATCCTTTAATTTCAATTCAAATGGATTAGGTAGGATTCATTGAATCTAACCCATATTTTGTTTCTTCTAGAAACTTCTTGAATAATCCTCTTTAATTCTCCCAAAAATGGTTTACATAAAATTATGTGCCTCTAGCTCATCATCCTTATCCTCCATCTAGTTCACAAAATTCTAGGTAACAACTTTGTTAGCTTAGATCTGAAAAATCTTTGACTTTTCCAATAATGTAGCAACTTGGCACTATTGAAATTCTGGTGCTTGACACATACTGTGTTACTCAGCATCAACTACGTTTTACTGATGCTTGACATCTACTATGAATTCACTCAGCATCCACTAAGTTTTTCATTTACTCGACACCTAAAGTTTGCTCGGCTCTTGAACATGCTTAGCTCCTTCTATATCACTTGGCACACTCTGAATTTTTCTTTTTCTTAGCTCCAATTGAATTTTTGCTCGGGTTGAACTAGCTTGCTTAGCACTCACTAATGAACTTAGTTAAACTTTGCATTCAATCTTGTTACAACTTATACTTCTAATGTTTCTAAGTGTGACCAACCTCTGTATCTTCAAATATATTATCAATGCATCATTTTATCATTGTCTTAATTGATACTTGCACTTCATTATAAAACCATATCTCAACCTTTCCCTTAGGTTCTTTTGTTACATCTTGTTGATCAAATCCTCTACATCAATCAACTAAGTGATAGTACTTGAATCTTATAACCAATTGTCATTCTAGCAAGTAGTAGGTTTGACATCAATGACAAAACAATGATTGAAAACATTCTTTAACAACCAACTTCCTTCTTTACAACAATCTCCCTCTTTGATCTTTAATATTGATCTTTTCAATCAGATTTCCAACACTTTCTAGTGAGGGTGTAGGTTATGTTGACATCATCAATTTTATCTGATGCTTTCTCGGTCAAAATTTTTCTATTTTCTCTTCTAGCCTGGGTGGCCAAATAGGTCCCTCCTCAACTGGTGACACTTCAAAATATGTGTGTCTTTTAACACAATCAACATACAAGTGAAATGTTATTTAAACATTATAAAAACTTCCCATTTCATAAATGTGGGATAATGGTTTTCCCTTAGCTCTTGCGGTTGCTTCCAATTTTTCATTCTAGTCTCCAACACATGCAAGTAGTGCCAAGACATTTGCGTGGCTCACATCCAGAACTTGCAAGACTCTCTTACCACTGAACAACATTTCCGGAATGGTTCAACAATGTGTAGATGCATTTCTTATCAATATTTATTATTATATTGCTGTTAACCTATAAAAACCAACAACAAAGCTCTTCCTGTCCAAGGAGAACTGCAAGATGAAGCACACTTCTTCCATACATGTCATCCTCTGATACTTTCTTCATTATGGACCAGAACTATGGAGGAGGGGAAGGCCAAGTCCTTTAGATATGCATAAGAAAGCTAAAATCAACATTACATTTCATTTTGTTAAAATTGCCCAATAACTCATGAAGGGGATTTTTAATCAGCACTTGCACAACCACTCTCATGCGTTGATTTCTTCCCAATTGCATGGTGTGGGGAATGATTCTAACACTAAATGTTGATACCATTAACTATAAAATTCCCCTCATGTGATTCCTCATTTTTAGAATGCCAACACAACTACCCTTATGCATGTTGGTCATAGTAATGCAGGGTAATTGAGTCAGTGTATTCATTCCACAACTTGTCCTCTCCTTCCTGCTGCTCATGCAGCTTCCATCAAACATCGATTTCCAGTGTTCTACATCAGCAATTGATTTTTCTTCCATTGCGTATGTAAGGTAGCCTCTATATACATCTTGGGGATGGTATTACTCAGTATATCAAAAATGGGAAGGAATCCATTTTAAAATATCTTGTTCACTGCCCCTTTTTTTATCAAATCATCTTCTCCTATTGCTTGCAGTCACTGTATTCACGAATGGGAAAACACAAAGAAATTAAAGCTTTTTAAAAATGTGTAGGGATATGGCTAGGCATGGAGGTAGTCTCAACTTGCTAGTTTAGACTTTCTATTTCTCTTCCCTTCCTCACATTTTCTTTCTCTACCTTGCACTTCAATGAAAAGGCTTGTATAATCTACTTGTGAGGTGATATTCAATTTCCAAATGGTGAGAAATGCATGAAGAGGATATTCAAAATTCTACCCCTGCTGTTCCACTAATAGAACTCATTCTTTCCATAGATGGAGTGGAGAAAAATGTTACCTTATATATTAAAATATCCTCCAGTAGAAAGGGCTTCTTATTGTATATGTTGAATGTTTATTTATCATAAACATTAGCACATTTTTAAAAAAAATATTTATCTGGATAACTTGGGTACTTTAAAAAAAAATGATGGCCTCATTATACAACCATATGGTTTATTATTGTTAAAACATATAACGTTCTATTTAAATCATAAGTTTTTAAAACTTTCCAGCATTAAAAACCGTCTACAAAATCCCATCAACATACATTGTGTCTTGAAATGAAAATGCTCTTTCTTGAAAGCATTGCATATCATGCAATATGAGAGCTCAATCACCACCCATTTCGGTTTGTTGCCAATGTAGCAAAATAGGAAGAAGATTGTAGTTCATTCTCACAATATCTTCTTTAATTGGCAAATCGGAAATTTGTGATTGGCAAGAAAATAATTTTGCTAAATAAAACATTAGCCATGACCACCTATTATATTAAATGTCACTTTCTCATTATCACCAAATGTAATACCACATTACCTTTTACTCTTGAGTAGAAACATGTTTTGCATTGAAATAATATAATAGCCATAGTCATCATAAAACATTTTCAAACCTGCCTTATCATCCTAAAGAAGTCAGTTGGGCCTCAAATGGACAACTGGCTAAAAACATTTCAATTTTGAACAATTAAAACTATCAAACTGATCCATTGATTTCCTGATATTGACTGGAAACAAATTTAAGCATCACTCTGTCATTAAAAACTCATTTTATCATTAATCTACAAACTAGGATTTCCTACTAGCAAGGTTTGTCGACTGGATTTAAAAACTAACCAAAACATATGACTAGGCTCTAGGAATCGACATACTGATTCTTTGTTCTGCATATTTTTACCTTCTCAAATTTTGTCTCATGATGAATTCTTAGTCAAAAGATTTTGACTATCAAAGTTGCCCTCTTAGAATTGCCTGCAAGAAAATATGTTAGAAAACAATAAATCACATTCTGTTTTGGCTTCAAAAACTGGGTCAACTGACACTTGGAGAAATGAAAATTGGGGTGTTGGTTCACTGTCATGAGGATGATATAAATCTATGATTTTGGCTCATGAAAAATAATTGGGCGAGAATGGCGAGAGGTCAAAGTGAGCTACTCAAAGTTGTAGACTAAAAGCATTGGCATAAAAAGCATTTTTTACAAACAAAATGGACCTGGGAAAGTGTCTAGACGGATTCATCAAGTTTTGAAAATTGGCATACTTAAATTATTTTTAGAGTACAACATAGTGGTACAATCCATTTGATATCACCTATCACATATTTAGAGTTATGACATCACGAATAGGGGTACCAATAAATTTGCACTTGTTGACACTAGTTAAAAGTTACAAGTTGCATTTGAAATCACATTCAAAAACTGATCAAACAGATTCGTCATAAGCTCAAAATTGAAACATAGAAAGTCTCTAACCTATAAAATGAAATTCAAAAGGAATTTTATTAATTCAATCAATTTTATCAAAATTATAACAAGTAAAATAGGGCCTCCCAGAATTCTGAACAATTCACATCAACATGACAACAATAAATGACCAACTTTGAGGGATTCAAAACCTAGTCAAACATATTTGAAATGACTTGAAATATGAAACATAGGTTCTTTGATATGGACACTAAACACTTCCAAAGCAGCAAGTCATGAAACATTACTAGGTTTGAGACATTCAATTGCAAACACAACCTCCTGTCACTGTTTGACACTTAGGTGAAAATGTAGAATTGGACATTGATCAAAACAAGACTTCACAAAATGGCTCATAATGACAATATATCTTCATGAAACACATAGGCATACTGAATTCAAGGTGTTAGAAACATTAAACACCTCTTAGACCTCAAATGGATGGCTGGGTACATATGCATTAAAAAGCAGTTGCAGGGCTTGATTTTCTCAATGGTATTCAAAATCGGGGCTTCAATTTTGAGTCCCAACAAATTAATCTAAATTAGATGGGGACATTACCCCAAGCATACCTCTAAGGTACTCAAATGTATCCTTATCCAATGCTTTAGTAAAGATATCTCCTATTTTCTCTTTTGCATTGATAGATTCCAATTTATTTCCTTTTCTACAACCTTCTCTCTCAAAAACTGATAGTTAGTAGCAATGTGTTTTGTCTTTGAGTATAAAACTTGATTCTTTGACATGCTTACTATACTTTTGTTGTCACAATGAATAATAGTATATTCTTAAAACTCAATATCTATATGCTTTAGCATTTTCTTCATCCATATGATTTGATTACAAATGTTTGTTGCTACCACATACTCTACTTCTGCTATGGATTGTGAAATGCAATCTCATTTCTTTCTTAGCCAAGAAACTAATCTTCCCCCAAGACAGAAAGCACCACCACTTGTTCTCCTTCCATCATCAAAATTAAATTCCCAATCAAAATCTGTGTATGCACATAAAGTAAAATCATTTAACATGTCGTACCACAAGCCCAAATTTGATGTTACCTTCAAATATTTGAATATCCTTTTCACTACTTCTATTTTTGCTTGAAATATTGTAATAATTCCAATTACATTTTCTATATCTCACCTTGTGTGAGTTAGATATTGCAATCCTTCTATCATTAACTTGTACCTTGTTTATATAATACTAGAAGACTCATCTGTACTTGATAATTTGCATCTTGTAACCATAGGTTTATCATTTGGCTTACAGTTCTCCAATCTAAATCTTCTTAACATGTCCTTAAGTTACTTAGTCAATGTTATGAACATTCCATTTTTATTTTAAGTTATTTGCAATCCAAACAATTATTTCATCTCACCTATCATACAAATTTCAAACTCATTCTTCATATCTTTAGAAAATTTCTCACTAGCCTCATTATTTCCTCCAAGAATAATATCATCAATAAATACTACACTAATTAGTAATCCATATAAGTTTGTCCTTAAAAACAAGTTACTATATGCATTACCTTTCTTGAATCCCAAAGTTTGTAAATTATTGTCTAACCTCACAATACCATTCTCTATGTTACAATTTCAATCCATATAATGCTTTCAATTTGCAAACCATGTCTTTCTCTTTAGTGAATGGAAAACTATCAAGTTGTTCAATGTAGACTCTATTTGTTCCTCAAATTTTTGGTTGGAAAACCTATGAGCCTTTCTTACTCAATGATGAGTAATCCAACAAAATTTGGACAATAAAATGGATTTACGCTCAATGATCAAATCCTCTTCACTTTAGGCTCTACTAACCTAAGTGGGTACATGTTATGGAGACTATTTTAGTGTTTATGTAGACATATTTTATCAATTTATGCTCTTGATATTGCAAGTAATTCTCAAGGAGAAACTATAAGTGTAAAGTTGAAAATTTTTGAATGCTTTGATGAGTGTTTTATATGTAAATATAGGATTGAAATAATGAAAGTGAATTAATATAATGCTAATTAGATAAATAACTTCATCAATTATAATTTTTAATCAACTTAATCATAGTTAGACCTATCCTTTGCCATTGGGTAAATAGAGTCTAACCCATAATTAGAGTATCATCAAGCCTTGAAGACAACATACACACTATCAATTATTGAACAAACAACTTGAGGAATATGGACCCTAATCTAAATGAATTTAGCACCGATGATAGAGACCAATTAGACAAGCAATACATGGTATGCAATGTTTGATGATCAAAGATACATATAAACTTCAATCCATCAACAATAACATAAATTAAAAAGGACAATACTGACAAATGTGTTATTGAACATCCATATATCCAAATTGAGTATCAAAGAAAAGCATCTTTATATTTCTATTGGGAGTAAGGAACAAATATTGAGATTGTTAGGGCCTTTGCAAAGAGAAAATAGGTTCTAAAAGGGCAAGTTGATGTGGCCATGATGTCAAAGGAAGTCTATCTTCCTATTTGTCATGTGATGAAGATCATAGAAATATTTTGTGTAGTGGACCATGGATAATTGGGAAGAACACCATGATATTTCATAAATGGTGACCCAATCTAAGCATTCAGGATGAAATGATAGTTCAAGCATCGATTTGGATGAAACTACCAGGTGTGCCCTCGGAATTTTGGGCGGAAGATATTTTTCAAGGCATTGCAAACAATTTTGGACAATTTATTTCTATGCACCTAGTTACAATGTCAAGGAAACCACTTACATATGTGATGTAGGAGCATCCTCAGTTGCACTTCTATCCTGCATGTTTTCAGTTTTTACCTTGCTGCTGAAATTATGTTATGCTGAAACTATGTTTTCTGGTTTCTGGGTTCTTGTTATAGACTATGTAACTAATTTTTCACAATGAATGAGAGGATAAAATTTTTAGGCACAAGTTTTAATTCCTCATAAGTTGGGAGATATGGAGATTTTCCCAGGGTATATATTTTTGGTAGTTCTGCATGATAATTTTATGTGCTTGACTTTTGGGATAGATGTGCACTTACCCTTGGTGAATCAACCTTTGTGCACTTAAGAGGTTGTAGAGGACCTAAATTTCTACCGACAGTTCAAAGTACAAGTTCTAATTCAATTGGAGCTAGGAGATATCATGATTTTTCTTGGAAATCAATTCCTGGACATTTAATTGTAGGCCAACTTGGGGCTCTTAAAGTATTTAATGTTAGGTTTATTTTTATGATGGGTATTTAATATTTTCTTAAGGCCAACTCATGGCTTATCTATGTTCTAGAATGATCTATAAGCCATTTTGGCTAGTATAAATAGAGTGTTTAGGCTTAGAGCTTGAGCAGTTGTTAGAGACGATTGGGGAGCAGAATTGGAGAGTGTGAATTTGAAGCTAGATCTTAGATCATGAATGTATTTGCATCTAGCCATAACCTAGAAGGCATTATAGCTGGGCATATATGATGATTTTTTCATGGATCAATAAAGAATATTGTTCTCTCTCTCTCTCTCTCTCTCTCCCTCTCTCTATGGTGATGTTCTCTTTTGTGTTTTCTTCCATTATGTTAACACTTGCATGGTAGTTTGGGTAGTTGAGTGTGGCTATTGGCCTTAGTTACTCTTGACATACCCTGCATCAGGTGGTACCATAGCTTGAGGTCCATCCTTGTGGTGATTGGATCCTGTAGAACCCTATTTTGGTTATTGGTTGTAGGGTTTTAGATCTACGAATTTGACCTATAACTTGTAGAAGGTTATAATCTTATAGGAGATTTATATGTAAAGATGGTTTGTGGTAGAGGAAATGATGATAATAATATGTTGGATCAATTAAGACAAATTGTAGCTAGATTAGATGCTATAGAGATAACCCAGAGGAGAGGAGCACATCTTGATGATGTAAGTGATGATGAAGTAGTAGCACCAAACCATAATCCATAACCTAAAGAAGATCAAGATGAGGAAAGATTGTTGAGAGTATTGTCTAGGGAAAATTTGAAGCCTAATGTAGAAGTTGTTCCTTATGATGGAAAATTGGATACCAATGCTATTTTAGATTCAATCTTAGATATGGAGAAGCTTTTTGAGTATGAAAACAATCCTAATAATAAGAAGGTGAAGATTGTAATTACTAGGTTGAAAGGTCATGCTTCACTATGGTGGGAGCATTTGAAAATTGATAGACAAAGGAGAGGAAAGGAGAAGATCAAAACTTGGCCGATGATGGTGAAAAAGGTAAAGAACAAATTCCTTCCTACTGATTACCAAGTTAGCTTGTTGAGAAAGATGCAAAATTTAAAAAAAAAAGGGCATGACTATGAAAGAGTATATTGAGGAATTCTATAGATTGGACATCAGATCTAGAATTGTTGATGATGATATTGAGGAAATTGCAAGGTACATAAATGGATTGACATCTAGAATTCAAGATGAAATAAGTTTTGTGGAGTTGGAAAGTGTGGAATAAGCATATCAATATTCCTTGAAAATTGAGAAAATCTTTACAAAGAAGCATGAACAAAGACAAAGAGGTAGAGGTGGTAGATTCTAGAGAGGTAGAGGTAAATTTTATGGAGAAGGTGGTAGATTTGACAATTTTTTTCAAGATAATAGAAAATATGAATGGAAGAATGATGAAAAAGATAAGACTAAGTGTCAAGGTGGTAGTTCTTACTAAGGAGGTATTGAATCTTACCGAGGAAGAGGTAATTCTTATCCTAGATGTGGTTTCCATGGTAATTATTTAAGATGTGGAAAAGAAGGGCATATATATTTTGAATGCAGATCTTCTGAAAGTGGGTAGAATAATAGAAATATTGTGATTCAAGGAGCCATTGAGAGTTCACCAAGTGGACCTAAGGTTGGAGAAAATATAATAGTGAGAAGAACCTTGTGTAATGAGGGAAGTGATGAGGAACCGGTCCTTAGCATAAGTCTTTTCAAGACCAAATGTAAGATGAAGGGAAAATGCTGCAAGGTAATCATTGATAGTAGAAGTTCAACAAATTTGGCATCAGAAGAGTAGTTACAAAGTTGTAGTAATAGAGGCTAAAACATTCCAAACCCTATCGTGTTTCATGGATAAAAAATGAGCATAAGATATTGGTAAGTGAGCAATGTGTTGTGAAGTTCGAAATTGGACATTTCTTTGATGAAGTTTTGTGTGATATTATGCCTATTGATTGTTGTCATATTTTGTTGGGTAGACCTTGGCAATATGATAGATATGCTTTGCATGATGGAAGATTGAATCAATATACTCTTTGGGTAAATGAGAAGAAACAAATATTGTTTCCTTTGATTGAAAGTCTAGATGAGGTTAGTTATACTGCAATAAAAGTATGCATGGTTAATGGAAAACAATTTGAAAAGGAAGTAAAGAAGAATCAAGTTTGTTTTTCTATAGTTCCTAAAGGAATGAGTGTTGGTATTAATGACCGAACAATAAAAGTTGGTAATGACAGATTGACACCAAAAATTGTAGAATTATTGAATAACTATAAAGATATTGTTGTTGAGGTTATTCCTAATGGTTTACCTCTAGTAAGAAGTATAAGTCATTGCATGGATCTACTTCCTAGAGCTAGTCTACCAAACAAAGCACCATATAGATTAACACCTATAGAGAATGAAGAACTTAATAGACAAGTGAATGAGTTGTTGAAGAAAGGTTTGATCAGAGAAAGTTTGAGCCCATGTGTTATACCTGCTATATTAGCACCCAAGAAGAATGGAGAATGTGTATTGATTCCAAAGCTATTAACAAAATCATAGTGAAATTTAGGTTTCCTATGCTGAGGATGGATGAAATAATGAATTATTTGAGTGGAGAAAAGTATTTTACCTAGATTGATTTAAAGAGTGGCTATTATCAGATTAGAATTAGAGAAGGTGATGAATGGAAGACTGCTTTCAAGATTAAAGATGGTTTTTATGAATGGTTGGTTATGTCTTTTGGTTTGACTAATGCACCTAGTACTTTCATGAGGTTGATGAATGAAGTTCTGAAAAATTCTTTGGTAATTTTGTGATTGTTTATTTGGATGATATTCTAATATTCAGTAAGACCAAGGAAGAAAATATTGAGCATACTAGACAAGTATTGTAGAGGTTGAAAGAGGAAAAGTTGTCGATTAATCGTACAAAGTGTTATTGTATGCAAGAGGAGATTATGTATTTGGGATTTGTGATTTCAATTGATGGATTGAAGATGGATCTTGAGAAGGTTAGAGAAATTTTGGAGTGGCCTACACCTCAGAATGTGGGTGAGGTAAGATCATTTCATGGTTTGGCTAGTTTTTACAGAAAGTTTATAAAGAATTTTAGTGTTGTTTGTTAGAGTAATTAGTTGTTCGCACTTATTAATTAAATCACTTTGGTTTAATTAATTAAGTTGCCTATTACTCTTGTTTTCTTAAGCTATCTTGTAGGTGCATATAATTAATATTTTATTGGTTTTTTGTTTTTTTATTATTTTTTTATTAAAAAAAATAATAATTTTTTCTTGCATTCAGAGGCCTTGTCGGTTTTTCTTCCGTAACTTGAGCATATGGACGTATTTTTTCGATCCAAAAAAATGCGTCGAAAAGCTGGTTCTGAGACGGAGATGATGGTATAGGTGTTTTTGATTTTTTTTGCAGTCTAGTTGCCTATTTTGGTAGTCAAAGCCAGATAATCTATTTTGCCTTTCGGGAGCCATATCTCGCTCATTCAGACTCTTTTCTGGGCTCGCTAGATATCGTTGGAAAGCTGGTTCTGTGAGTTATTCAGTTGCAGAGGTCTTTTACCTAGATTTTGCTCCAAGTTCTTTCTCCTCTGAGTTTTGCACTTTCACACTTTGGCAGATTACTTGGATTCTACAGGTCCTGGAATCTCTTCTTCTATTCTTTTGGCTCACTCTTCTTTCTGACTTCTGAGCATTGTATGCTTCTATTCTGTTGCATTCTTTTTTTTGTAAACACATTGAGATAAAGTGCCTACTTTTGCATATCTGAGATCTTGTACACCTTGTGTTTGTTTGTACTTGCACTCAGTTATAAAGTGCCAAGGGGGGTCATGATGTTTTGCCATTTTGTGCTCATCCACCTTTGTCAAGTGAATTTTTCTTCTATGACATTAGCCCATGCAGTGTGTCGATGACATTTCCCTTTATCCTATGCTTGTACTTCTATTGCACTATTGGTGCTCCTAATTCTTCTTCTTGTAGATGTTTTTGGCATTGCATTTCAGTGTTCTTGTCACCCCTCTCCCTATTCAATATTATGGGGGGGTTCACCTGTTGGCTCTATTGCTTCCTTGATTCGATTGAGTGATCTACGTATTTAGTTTTTGTTCCTATGTACTAGGCGGATGTAGTGGCTAGGCACCTATGCATTTCGATGAGATGGTTCATCTACTATATAGACACTCATTCATTCCTACTTTTGGAGGTCACCTCTTTGATTGATCAGCTCTTTAGACTTTGTCTTCTCTACCTGGTCATGCACTATTTCAGTGGGGGTTCCAGTAGTTTCTTCTAATAGTGTTTGTAGCTTCATGCTTCAGAGATGCTTCATGCTCTTTCTTGTTCCTTTCTTTGGGACATTTCCTATATTGGAGGCTTAGTTTCCTTCATCTAGTTCTTTTTCTTGTATTTGGGTACCTAATTAGGCCTTGTTGTCAGGACCCATCTTTTCCTGCTTTCTTAGTTGTGCTAGGTTAGCTTACCTCCTGAACTTTGCTTAAGGGGGGGTGTTAGAGTAATTAGTTGTTTGCACTTATTAATTAAATCACTTTGGTTTAATTAATTAATTTTCCTATTACTCTTATTTTCTTAAGCTATCTTGTAGGTGCATATAATTAATATTTTATTAATTATATTGTGCAACCTAGCTTTTTTAGGATTTAGTTTCCCTTTTCGAGTTTTGTGATTCCTTTATAAGGATTCACCTCTTTGTATTTTATTCATTCACTTATTGGATTATATGAGATATTTCTCTTTGCATGTCCATAAGATGGATCTGGCTTTTTGGCCTCCATAATTTTTTTCTTGTTTCTGTTCTTTGCTTCATCCATGTGACAATTTTATGCATGCATGTGTTCTTGGGAGATTAGTTTTTCACCTAATCTAACATTTTTTGTAATGCTATGAATGAGACAATGAGAGGAAATAAAAAGGAATTCAGGTGGACACATGGAGTTGATAAGAGTTTTGAGACTTTGAAAAAAAAGGTTGCTGAATCACCTATATTATCTTTACCTGATTTCAATAAGGTATTTCAACTTGAATGTGATGCAAGTGGTAATGCAATAGGAGTTGTATTAAGTCAAGATAGTAAACTTATTGCTTTCTATAGTCAGAAGTTGAATGATGCTAAAAGAAAGTATTCTATGTATGATCAAGAATTTTATGTTATTGTTCAAGCATTGAAGAAGTGGAGATATTATTTTATTCCTAAGGAGTTTGTGCTGTATACTAATCATAAAGCTTTACAATACTTGGGAAGTCAACATAAATTGAATAAAAGACGTATGAAGTGGGTTGAGTATTTGCAAAGTTTTACATTTGTGATCAAGCATAAGAGTGGAGTTACTAAATGAGTTGTTGATGCATTTTGTAGAAGACATTCTTTGTTGACTGGAATGAAGGTTAAAGTTCTTGGTTTTGATGAGATGAAAGATTTGTATGATGTTGATCCTAATTTTTTTGAGGCATGGAAAGAGTGTAGAGCACCAAGTTTGACAGATCACATCAGTAAGTATGATGAATATTTCATTCAAGAAGGTATATTTTTCAAAGGTATTCAATTGTGTATCCCTAGGAGTTCTATGAGGTTGAATCTGATTAAGGAAAAACATAGTGGTGGATTGGTTGGACATTTTGGAATTGATAAGATATTGAGTTTGTTGAAAGAGAAGTATTATTGGCCACATATGTATAAGTATGTTTAAAAATTTGTAAAGAGTTATGGAGTTTGTCAAGCTGCAAAAGGTGTGAGTCAAAATACTAGTTTGTATACATGTACTAGTGTTCCTAAGAAACCTTGAAGTGACATTAGTATGGATTTTGTTCTTGGATTACCTAAGACTATGAAGGGGTATGATTCCATATTTTTTGTAGTGGAAAATTTTTCTAAGATGGCTCATTTCATACCATGTAAGATGACATTATATTTTGAGCATGTTGCTAAACTTTTCTTTAAAGAGATTGTGAGATTGCATAGATTACCAAGAAGTATTATTTTTGTTAGAGATAGTAAGTTTGTTGGTTATTTTTGGAAGACTTTGTGGAAGAATATGGGTACTAAGTTGGAGTTTAATTCTACATTACATCCACAAATAGATGGACATACAAAGGTTGTGAATAGAAGCTTGGGTAATTTACTGAGATGTTTAGTTGGGAATAAGCCAAGTAATTGGGAGATGCCAATCACAAGCTAAATTTGCATAGAATAATTCCGTGAATAGGAGTATAGGGAAGACACCTTTTGAGATTGTTACTAGAATCAAACTTAGAGAAGTATCATATTTGAGAGATATTTCTAGTGAAGAAAAGAGAACTACTACAAGAGAAGAATTTGCTGATTTTATTAAATCTTTACATAAGGAAGTAAAGATGAGGATTGATCAAAGTAATTAGAAGTATAAGGAGAATGCTGATCAGTCTAGGAGACATCATGATTTTCAAGTCGGTGATGAGGTGATGGTTCATCTAAAGAAAGGAAGATTTCTGGTTGGAACATATAGTAAGCTAAAGATCAAGAAGTTTGGATCTTACAAGATCTTGAAGAAGTTTGATAGTGGAAACACTTATGGAATTGAGATACTTGATGACATGGATATATATCCTATATTCAATGTTGTTGATTTATACAAGTATCATGAGTCACATGATGAAGTTATTATACCAAATGACTATTTGAAGAAGAAGATTGAAGAAGTTGAACAGATATTGGATCAGAGAGTTGGTTAGATCATAAGAGGAAAATATTACTATGAATATTTGGTGAAGTGGAAGAACAAAACCAAGGAATATGCTTCATGGATTTCTCAATCTGAGTTAGATTCATCTTAGGTTGTGAAATCTCAATGATTTAGGAGAATCATTTCTTCCAACCTTGGTTTTCTGATGTAGGAGCATCCTAGGCTACATTGCTATCCTGCATGTTTTCAATTTTTACCTTACTACTGAAATTGTGTTCTTTGATATCTGGGTGCCTGTTGCAGACTATGTAACTAATTTTGCACAATGAATGAGAAGATTCAGTTCTTATTTTATTTAAGAGGGCCTATACTAATTCCTTTTATCAAATGTGCAAGTTCTAATTCCTCATAAGTTGGGAGATATGGAGATTCTCCCAAAGTATCGATTTATGATAGTTTTGTGTGCTTGACTTTTGTGTGGATGTGCACTTATCTTGGTGAATCAGCCTTTGCATACTTAAGGGGTTGTAGAGGACCTAAATTTATAACCATATTTTGAAGAAAAAGTTCTAATTCAATTGGAGCTAGGAGATATCATGATTTTTCTCAGACATCAATTTTTGGACATTTAATTGTTGATGCAGCCTAACTTAGGGCTCTTCAAGTATTTAATGTTAGGTTTATTTTCATGATGGGTATTTAATATTTGATAAGGGCCAACTTGTGGCTTCCCTATGTTCTAGAATGATCTAAAAGTCATTTTGGCTATTATAAATAGAGTGTTTAGGCTTAGAGCTTGAGCAATTTTTAGAGATGATTGGGGAGCAGAATTGGAAAGTGCAAATTTGAATCTAGATCATAGATCATGAATATATTTGCATATGGTCGTAACCTAAAAGGCCTTACAACTGGGCATGTATGATGATATTTTCATGGATCAATAAAGAATATTGTTCTCTCTTTCTATGGTTCTGTTCTATTTTGTGTTTGCTTCTGTTGTGTTAACTCTTGCATGATGGTTTGAGTAGCTAAGTGTGCCTATTGCCCTTAATTACTCTTGACCTACCCTGCATCAATATGAAAGAATTTATGTTGGGGTCATTCAAGGTGTGGATATGGCTAAATTCATTATGCTACAATAAAAATTGGGGACATGGGTGTAGAATATTGAATATGAGTCTATCTCATTTGCATGCTTCCATTGCAAAAAAGTTGGACACTATTAAAAGAAATGCCCTAGTAGAACCAATATACCTTAGAAGTTCAAGAAAGAATGGGTAAAAAAGGAAATCAAGGATTTTGATCCTAAGGACTGAACCCTAATAAATAATGAGAAGAGAAATAATACAAGTACCAGTGATCAGAAGTTGGAGAAGAAAAAGAGTGATTCTAGTAGTAATGATTAAAAGTTGGAAGAGATGAAGAAAAATGATAATGATAACAGAGACCCAACCTTGATAGTTCAAGGTTTGGGTTCAAATAAGGAGTATTATATGGCAACCTCTTAGATTGTAAAGGATACCTATGACAAGGAAGCCCAAAGAGAATATAAGATACATTAGTTGATAAGGGAATCTATGGCATGAGCATTATTGAGAGAGAAATGTCAGGTGCTAGCTGGGAAAATCCTATCACTAGTAATGAGATGGACTTTTAGGATGCCCAAAAGTGTATTGTTCTTGGGGCTAGACTTTTTGAGTGCTCTAAGACTAATTCCATGATGGGAATGAAGTCACCCCAAAAGGTGGGAATAGCAAATCTAAATGAGGTTATCACCCCCAAATTTTTGGAAATGATTGTAAAGATCATGAATGAAGAGAAATGGAACTGGTAAAGAATGTTTCAGTCATTGTTTTGTCATTGATGTCAAACTTGCAACTTGCAGGAGTGAAAATTGCTTAAGTGATCCAAATACTATCAATTGGTTGATTGACAAGGAGGGGGCAATCAATAAGATGTAACTAGAGTACCTAGAGAAAGCTTGAAGTTATGATGTTGTAATGAAGTGTAAGGATCAGCTAAGCCATTGATGAAATAATGTATTGATAACATACTCTAAGACATAGAGGATGAACACACTAAGACACATCAAAGATGCAAGGATTAACTAAGTTCATTAGAGAGAACTGAGCTAGCTAGTTAGTACCAAACAGATTCTCAGTTGAAGCCGAGCAAGTTCAACTTTAGTGTAAGCCGAGTGATTATTTAGATGCCGAGTAACACATTATCCTTCAGGTGTCAAGTAGCAAAAAAAGATAATGGATGTCGAGTAAGTCTTTGAGTGCCAAGAAAAGTAGAAATACTATAGGTGTTGAGTGCCAATAAATAACAATAGATGCCAAGTAACACAGAAGGAGTCGAGCATCAGTAAATCAATGATGCCAAGTTGCTGCATTATTTGTTAAGTCAAAGATTCACCAGATCAGCAATGATAAGGTTGTTACATTGAATTTTGTGAATTAGTTGGATGATAAGGATGATGAGTAGATGTCACAAAATTCTATGTAATCTAGGCAAACCATTTTCAAGATGAATGCTAATGGATTTATCATGAAGTTTCTAGAAGAAATAATTTGGAGGGAAAACAATACCATTTTCTCAAGAGAAAATTAAGATTTGAGCAAGAAATGAAGAAGAGAACTTCTTTATAAGGAGTTATAGGTCAGAGATCAAATGTGCATGCATGAGAGGGAGTTGGTCATAAGTGTGATCATGCGAAGAAGCCAAGAGGAGTAAGAACAAAGCATCAAGACTCTAAGTTGATCAAATGACCATAGAACAAATTGGCATAACGAGTGGAAGAACTCAAGGAGACAGATCTTGAAGGGTGAACAAGCTATCAACACTGCAAGGGAGGAAAGCCAAGCAAAGAAAAGAACTGAAAAGTGATATGAAATCTGCACAAGTTGGGGTTGCAATCTTTATCAGGTCAAAACCCTTCTAATACTCTCTTACCATTGTATCAAATATTGAAATCCTACATTACTAGGTTAGCTTAATAGCTAGGTGCATAAGCCTCAGAAAATGGATAGTGAGATCCCCAGGAGAAGGACAAAGTGATTCTTAGGAGAAGGATAAAGAGATCCTTAGGAGAAGGATAAGAGATCCGTAGGAGGAGGATAGGAGATCCTTAGAGAGGGATGAAAGATTCTTTTGAGAAGGTGACTATAAATCCCATGGACTTGGGTGAGCCTAACAGCTCTATGTAAATCCTTTAACAGGGTGACATTCCAAGTTGAATTTTCTTAAGTCCTCTAACAAGGCACACTCCTAACAAGGTGTAGAAATCATTTAACAAGGTCACATTTAACAGTGTGCTGTAGCCTTTAAAAGGGCAGGCCTTTAACAAGGTAGACCATCAAAAGTGGTTGAAATCAATTGCGCAGTTATTCAGTGGGTATCAGCCCCACCCTAGTTTTACCTTCTTATTCCTAGAGGGTTTCTGGGTCATCAAAATCCTTAGTGTTATGGTGTGATGCATGTTTACTTTTCATGATTGTTTAATGTTTAATTGCATGCATAATAAACATGAAGAAGCACAACACTTCTGATTCACTCCTATTTCGTTAGAAAGTTTGAATTGGACACCATTGGACCTTGGATAACTGATTCACCCCCCCTCTCAGTTATTCTAAAGAATTCTAACACAAATGGGGGGATTTAAAAGATATTGTTGTAGCTTTACAAGGAGAGGATGAAAGAAATGTAAATAATTGGACAACCATTATAGACAAGAAAATAAATAAAAACAAGAAGAGAGAGGATAATCAAAAGAGAAACAAGGAGAAGGAGAATGTGGTGATTGTAAGAAATACCAAGAGTAATAAAATAGGAGATGTTGGTTATACTCACACTACATCGGGAAAATTAAAAAAACAACTGTGGAGGTGAATAAGAATATAGTGGATGGTAGTCAAAGGACCATCCTAGAGTTGGGATCATTCCAAAATATTGAAGATCATCTCATGGAATGTAAGAGGGTTAAAAAAACCTCACACATAGGATATGGTTAGGAATATGATAAGAGACAATAAACTAGATATGGTGCTTCTTCAAGAAACTAAGATGCCTAAAGATAAAGCTTAAAATCTGACTTTTTCCAATAATGGTAAGACCATAGGGGTTGATGTTGATGAAGCTTCTAGAGGTATAGCTATAAACTAGAATTGTAGTAATATCAAAGGGGAGATTATATCATAGAGAAATAATATGGAGAATTTTAGATAAACAATGCTTGATTTAGAAATTACAGTTGCTCTTTATTAGCTTTTGTGAGAGCAAGGTCTAATCATTATCCTATTTCTCTTTTAGTTGATCTTGTTTCTATGAAAAGGAATTTTCCCTTTTTTTTGAAAAAAAGTGGACCTTACATACTAGCTTGGAAAATATTATAAAAGAATTATGGATGATTAAGGTTGAGGGGACAAAAATGTTTAAAGTTGCAAAGAAGTTGAGAAATGTTAAAGACAACATTAAAAGATGGAATAAAGGAACTTTTGGTAACATTTTTGACTGCAAAAAGAAGACTTTGGAGGAGTTGAAAGAGATACATGAGAACATCTAGATGAATGGTTATGACAATGTGTCTAAAGAGGAGGAGGGCATGAAATTGGTGGGCTTACATGACATTATCCCTAAAGAAGAGCCTTTCTAGAGACAATTCTCAAGAAATTTTTTTTTGAAAGAAGGGATAGAAATACAAAGTACTTTCACATGACTACTATGAAACATAGAATGGCTAACATAATTTCTAGACTGAAGGTGGATGAGTTTGTTATTGAGGAAGAAGAAAACTTCAGAGGTGAAGCTATCGGGTATTTTAGTGAGTTATTAAAAAAGGATTATCCATATTAATAGAGATAAGAAGAAAGATTTCCTGAACTATATTCCTAACATCTTGAATGAAGACCAAAATAGAGCCCTTATTGCTATTCCTTCCAAGGATGAAATTCAGAAGGTTGTCTTTTCTTTTGAGGGGGACAAAGCACCATGCCCAGATGGTTTTCTCTTTCCTTTCTATCATACTTATTGGCATATCATACAGGAAGATGTTATTAATGGTGTCAAGGAGTTTTTTGGTTCTAGGAAACTTTTGAAAGAGTTGAATAAAACTTTCATTGCTCTAATACCCAAAAAGTAGGGGGCATATAGTATGAATCAATTTAAACCTATTAGTCTTTATAACTCATCTTATAAGATAATCTTTAAAGTTATTACTTTATGGATAATGAATTTTCTCCCTTCTTTGATCTTAAGACAACAAAATGGCTTTATGCCAGGACAAAAAATCCTAGATTCTATTATTTCTATTCATGAGATAATTCACTCTTTGACAAAATCTAAAAAAGAAGGGTTCTTTCTGAAATTAGACTTATCTAAAGCCTATGATAGGGTGGATTGAGACTTTCTAAGATTAGGCCTACAAGCTTTTGGTTTCAATGATAGATTCTTAGATCTTGTTCATATTTTGGTCTCTTCTGCCACTTTCTCAATGTTGGTTAATGGGTCCCTAACTCCTTTCTTTTGAGACTCACATGGTTTAAGATCTCCTATTTTATTTATCTTAATGGCATAATGCTTCAATAGATTCATTGATAAAATGGTCCAAAAAGGTGACTTTATTGGTCTTAGAACCTCATCTAAGGATCAAATTTATTCTCATGAGCAATGAGTGGATGATTCTATTGTGATGGGAGAAGCTATGGTGAAAAATTATAGAAAATTTAGGAAGGCTCTTGATAATTATGAAAATGCTACTGGTCAGCTTATTAATTAGCTCAAAAGCTCTATCTACTTCATAAATATTAATGAGAATAGGAAAGAAAAGATTAAGAGAATTACAGGCTATGAGGTTGGCAATCTCTTGGGGTCTTATCTTGGTCTGCCCCTTTGCCTTGATCCCCCTGATTCCTTTCGGAGATCCTTGATAGACTAAATTTATAGCAAGCTTGCGGTTTGGAAAGGATATCTCCTTAGCTAGGCTAGTAAGATTATTGTGTTAAAAACTACTCTTCAAAACATCCTTTTGTATGCTCTTAATGTGTTTAAGATTCCTAGGAAATATGTTGATATTATTGAGAAAATTCAAAAAAAATTCCTATGGACATGCATGGAAAAAAAAAAAAAAGATTGACTCTCATAGCTTGGGAGGAGGTTTGCAAACCTATTAGAAAAGGGGTTTTGGCTCTGAGAAGAATTAGTGATATGAATGATTATTTGCTAACTAAACTTATTTGGAGATTTTTTAATGATGATGGAGAATGGAAGAATATTTAGAATAAAAAATATAATATGAATAGTGGGAGTCTTCACCATTTTCTTAACAATGACAATGTTCTAGGTGGATCCATCATTTGGAAGAATGATCCAAAAAAAAAAGATGGTTAATAAGGGGGTGAGATGGAAAGTGGGAAGTTGTGAGACTATGCAATTCTAGGATGATATCTTGGTGCTCGATCACCCTCTTAGTACTGATCAACATTGGAATGGCTATATGATGCAGTGTAAGATGGCTTTTGGTACTTATGCTGTTGATTATTGGTAAGATGGTAAATGGGTGGACATTTCTAGAGTGGATTTATCTCCCAAGGATCTAAACATAATGTTGAATGTTATGTTTTTAATTGAAGAGGAGGATTCTCTCATTTAGAAGCTTAAACCCAATAGACTATTCTCAGTTTCCTCTCTATATGTTCATAATTTTTAAGATTTCCATGAACTTTGCTGGGGGAAAGAATTGTTCAAGGGCATGACCCCTAAAGTTAAATATTTTTTTGGATTTTGTTTTACGGTAAAATTCTCACCATAGACAATTTAAAGAATAAATTTTTATGACTTGTCAAAAGATGCTACCTTTGCAAGGAGGAAGAGGAATCTATTCATCATATGACTTTACATTGTGTGTATGTCAGAAAGTTATGGGATAAGTTTCTTATTCTCTTATGTATTGAATGGTTCTTTCTTAACAATATCCACGATTTTTTTACAGCTTGGAAGAATCCTTCTCACAATATTGTAATTATCAATATTTGGAAATTTTTCCTACCTCACTTTTGTTGGGGGGTTTGGAAAGAAAGGAATGATATGGTCTGTAGAGGCAAGGAGTAAAATTCCAACTAGATATTTTACAAGATTAGGCGATGGTGATTGAAAATGTTAGGATGGATGGTAAATATCAAGAGCCTAAAGGTGATTGGGAGACTACCATCATCAAGAACTAGAAGGTGGATGATATTCATCATCTTTACATGGAGAACAACCTTATAATAAATGCTAGATGGGATTGTCCTCCTAAGGGGTGGTATAAAATCAATTTTGATGGCACTTTGAAGGGCAACCCAGTGATTGCAGGATGTAGGATCATTATCAGAGATGAAAATGGTTATAGTAATGGGGCTATGGCGACCCTTATAGGTAGTCAAACTAATCATATAGTGGTGGCTAGTGTTGTATTACATGGTATCTTGTTTGCTAAGAGTAAGAATCTTGAGAACATCATCAACTATCTTAATAAGATCACTACCCCTTCATGGACTATTCATAATATTATTTAAAAATTCATAAATCTGATTAATTCCTTTGATGAATTTTTTATTACCCATAACAATACAGAATCTAATATGGTGGCTAATTGGGTTGCTAACATGGCTTGTAAAAGTCACATGAAGATTGTATTGTATAATGGAAGTGACATCCCTATTTAAGGCTCATCTCTAATAGAGTACAATTAGATAGGTAGCAAAAAAAATATTTAAAAAATGATTAATTTTACAATGAGGTATAATTATGAGGTGAGTTCAAAAAGGCATTTTTGGTTGGGGACAATTACTGGCTGGGGACAATTATGATGTGATCATTTACTTTTTGTCACACAAGTTTTGGGTGCTTTTGGAGAACAAAAGAGATAGTTGTTTTTTCGAGGCCAAGACTATGCGTCCTTGCTTTTTCTGAGGAGATAGGTAATTTTAGTAGGAATAGAGATATGAATGGCAGGAAGAAGAGATGCAAGCTCAATAATTGCTCGGAGTGGAAATAGAAACCTAAAGTTTGGAGCATTCTTGAAAGGGGCAAGATTATGGACTACCTAGAAAAGCTTAAGGGTAGTAATCCCTCCATCACTAGACAATTTATCAAAACCTAGAAGAATGAAAGTGTTCTTGTAGGGAATCAAGCATGGAGGTCACTTAGGATTTTATTGCTGAAGCTACAAGTTTGGAAATGGAGGGGATCAATTTCTTTAGGGGCATAAAAGTTTTAAATAGAGCTCTTGATATTTTTATGGAGTTCGACTAGGAAAGAAAAAGGTTGGTTAAAATCAGTAACTCTTACTTTAGCCCTAAAAGTATTTCTAGACCCTAGAGATTTTTTTGTTTGTTTTGATTGAGTACATTACCTTGGATGAGTGCTATTACAAAATTTATGGTCATTATTTCATGTTGGTGAACCATTTTAGGCATGGGGTTAGGATTAATTTCCCTTTTTACCCCATGCAATCTCTGGATAACACTATTCTAAGCTTATAAAATGACCTAGATGGGGACCATGCCTGTCATGAAGGGCTTATGGCTTTAATCATGAATTTGTTAAAAATGAAGAAAGTGGAAAAGCCTCATATGAGAAGGAATACTCTTGAGGATTATGATATAGAAGGAAGTGAATTTGAAGATATCTATGAGGATGAGATGGATGAGGATGAGTTTTAGCTAGTGGAGAATAAGAGGAATATTTTTGCCCATCGTGGGTTGTATTCTAAGAGAAGGAAAAGGAACAATGATGAGGTGGATTATGATACTAATTTGGGTACTAATGAGGAGATTGTGCAGAAAAAATGTAAGAAGAGTAAGGTGGAAAAATCAGATGCGAAACCTCTCTCCTATATGGGGTATATGGACATTAAGGGTAAGAAGAAGATTCCCAAAGGGGATGTCAATTTTAACCTAGAAGATAACACTGAGAATGTTAATGTGAACCTAGGGAAGGAAAATCTAAGATAGAGATTTGATAGTAAAGATCATGGGAATCTGATTGGTGTGTTCAACAACCCAAGTCTAATGAGGAGGGATATTGATTTGATTATAGACCAAATGCAAGATATCTAAAGGGAATTTGAGAATCTCAGTAAAAGCAAGAGGGGGGAGAGAACTTTGGGCCAACACTTGGATAAACTTATTGATCTTATTGGTGTTGCTGAAGATGTAACAAATATGATGAAAAGAGTTCCACCCCTAGAGGAGATAGTTAGAAATATAGACAAAATGGTGAAAGATCTATAGAATAGGGTTGATAAGTTAGGTAGATGAGTTTAGTGGGTATTGAGAAAAAAATGAAAATGATTTTTGAAAAAAGCTGCTCAATTTTAAAGGCCATTGTTGGAAATATTAAGATTCTTTTGGAGAAGCTAGAACATGGGAAAGGACCATGGCAATAAGGAGCTGAGGGATGATCAAGGACCTAGTAAACATGCTGGGGAAAGTTCAAAGAAACTAGAGGTTATAGAACATAAAGAGCTTGATGAACTAAGGGATTCTATAGTTAAAATGAATACTATGGCTGATTAGGTTATGGACTAGTTGAAGACTTTCTAGATGTTCTTTTGCTATCTCTATTGTTTTCCCTTTTATTGAAGATTCTTTGGTTCTGGATGCTACTAATCTAGGTGATGATGCATATTTTCATTTGAAATTTTAATGCTTATATTCTTTTCTCTTTGTAAAAGGTTTCAGGTCCTATCAAAACCTATTTTTACTTAATCAAAACAAAAAAATAGTGTAGATTGCATAAATCTTGAAATTGCATCAACCAACAAAGTTTAAACTATCTTATATTCTAACATAAAAGAGGAAATATATCCAAAAAAAGGATTGTATCCTTATCATATATAACTTGTATCTTATAACTTACCATAATCATAAAATGAGATATTGGTACCCCTTATTATACAAAATGAAGGGGTGCAATAGAGCTTTAGATCTCTTCAACAAATAACTATTCACATCTAACTAAATTTTTATGTTTACAAACTAAATATTTTTTAATGAAACTCTATGCTTTTCATTCTTGCATCAATTCCACACCCTCTTCATTAGTTACTTCTTCCACCTGCATTGGTTTAGGGACTACCATGTATTCACTAATCCATTTAGAGATATGGGGATGGGTCGGCCATATGAATTGGGAAACTTCAAGAATGAATTTCTATGATGGGTGGTAGACTAGGTTTTAGGTAGGATTAAGATTAAATTATATAGGATTTAATTTAATCATAGAATTATAGAATTTAATAAAGTGGAGGGAATTAAATAAATTGGAATTTATTTAAAAGGGGTTTTATGGAGCACTATGCATTAAATGAATTTACCACATTAGAGGGGATGCATTTAAATAAAATTTAAATACTTTAGGGAGGTGAATACATTTAATTACATTAATTTAATTAAATATGTAGAGGAACATGATAAATATAATTAATTATTAAATAATCAATTATAGTGTCAAGATGATAAAGGAGCATCTAGTGGTGTAAGGGCAATCAGTGTCACCCAAAAAAATATATACCTAGACATAGTTTCTGTTTCATGTGTTTTCATTTCTGGATACCCATTTGGGACAAATAAAGTTTACAATTCTCATAGTTCCACTATTAGTGTTCTAGGTTAGAGTTTTTAAGCACCTTGGGATATGTGTAAATGCCAAAAAGATAGGACTATGTAATTGAAACATTATTATGGTGAGTTAAAAGGTGTAAATTGGAGGGATGATTATAATTGTAATTTAGAACATTCCAAAAATAGAATCAGGTCAAAAGGTTCCATGGTTAGAAAGTTATTACAATTTTTTACTTTCTAGAGACCTCCTAAGAATGCTTCAAAGTCAGGTTTGAGGTGCTAAATGACATCGTACAGGTCCAAAAAATGGGGGATGAGCCAAGTTCTGGATTCTTCTAATTTTACACCGACTTCTAATGTGACTTTTAGAGCCTTCTATTTTGGCGGTGGATGCCAACTAGCACTTTCTAGAATGTATTCCTAATCCTTAACCCTTTGGGGTCTATTTAAGAATATTTCTAGCATTGTAAAAGGCAGTTTGGAGTGGAGTTTTAGAGAAGGTACTAGAAGAAGAAATCATCTCTAGATTTATACTATTGTAAGCCCATAGGGCATGTTTTGGAGTCTATTTTCTCTATACTAAGTGTATTAGCATATTTTCATAGTTAATAAAGTTTCCCTTTCCTATTGTGTCCATTCTAGTCTTGGGTCGTGACCCCATCAAGTGGTATTAGAGCGTACCTTCATCATAAGAGAAATATTAAATTAATTAATATAGTGTATAGGACAATTTTAAGTGTCTATAGTAATTCGTAATATGTTTTTCTCAAAGTTTTTTGTTCTTGGTTCATATATGCCAATTTTTTGGTATGGCTTACAACATATGGACTATATCCTTAATCTTCCAAGGAGCATTGGGATATGTTTCACTTATCCCATAGAGTTGGGCCAATTCAAGCTAAGAGGGTTTCCATTTCCTTTCTAACTCCAGCATTATTATTATTTTATTTCTAGCAAAATCAAGCATGTTACTTAAATATTAGAACCCTTCATATACTTCATTTCACTTTCCTACTATCATTTTCATCCTAAATTCCACAATTTTCTCAAGGTTTCTATAAGTGCACTCTTTATGTATACCTTCTTCTTTGACCTCTTTAGATTGTTTTCCTTAACTTCAATAATAGGGTCTGCTTGATGAATGATGAATTAGGGCGTTAGATGGGATTTTAGGCTATTAAGATGACTTTATAATTGTCTTTTTTTTTGTGTGTATTTTATTTATTATAAAATTCATATCCATTTCCCTTATTTTCTATTCCTCAATCCTTTATTTCATATGCCTCTTCTAAGCCCTATTAATCATGGCTCTATGCAAGCTCATTTGCAGGAACCAGGAGTTCATTTTATCCATTGTTTGCAACACTTCCATTCCTCGTGTTCTTGTATAGATGTTAATCAACTTGGGCTTATCACATTTGAATGTGACCCAAGTAGCCAAAGTCTCTATTTTTTATCAAACCTAGACCTCTCTATTTTTTCCAATGTCTCAATTTTAGTGGCAAATATTGTATCATCCTATTTCTTTACTTGGTATAAAAAGAATAACTCTTTGAGTGTCAACCTAGACATAATAAGGATATCATTTTTATGTAGAAATCCTTGGCTTCTTCTTCTCTACAGGTTATGTCATCTAAATAAAATTCATCAACCATTTGCTGCACTATAGCAAAAATGTTTTGAGTAATCAACACCCTATAATATTTTCTCTTTCCTTTCATCAAAATATTTCATTTTCTATTTAATCTAGAAATCCTTGAATTCTTGGGTCTTGGTAAAATCTTCTTTCTTAATAAACCTTTGAGAGATTGCCCCTCTTTCATATTCAGTATGAATTGGATCATCATTTTCCAGTGTTAGTGCATGATGACCATGCACTTATTCTTGGAGAATTGGTGCATGGTGTGGCTCTTTAGTTGTAACATCCTCTTTAAGGCTCCTTAGAACATGAGCAACTTCTTTTGAGCCTTCTCCTTCATCCAAGTCATCGTATTGACCAAGGGAGTACTACCCTCTTTAGACACATCAGCATTTTTTTAGAAGAAGAGGAATTTGAATCTCCTATCAACAATTTTTTTTCTTTTGGGTTGGTGTAGACTATGCTTGTTCAATTTCTTTTCCCTTCTTCTATTTCCTATGTTTCTAGCATAAATTATTTAAATCTTGAATGCGTTTGTCTACCCTGATTGCTTCCATTCTATTTCATCATAGAAACTTGGGAGCACTTTACCCACCATTTGATTTTAATGTTCATCAAAACTCCCCACTTTTTCACCCTCTACATTTTTTTAGGAATATGAATGGATTTTAATGATGTCCTCTTCAATGTTAAATTGGTGATCACATCTTGTAATGAAAGACTGAATTTTTCCTTCAGCATCATACTATCTTGCCTTGTCACTTTGGAACCCAAAAACATTCATAATGTAATGATATACATCTTTTATGTTTGAATACCCTATTGTGTAGCCATTAAATTTTATAAAATGAGGCATATGATTCCCCTTTCTCCTAGGTTCTCTAATGTCTCTTTCTATCAACATTAATTGTGAGATAAATTAAACAAAACCTACCCTCTAAAATACAAATTTGGGTAGTCTATGAATTTTTTGTATACATCCATAGAACCTGATCAATGTAAAATTGGGTTTTCATATCCAATCCCCAAAGTTAAACTCATATTTCTTATCAGGCAAGTATTCTTTAGGTCTCAACATGATCTAGATCTGTTTGGATATCCTAGTCACTAACCCTTTGAGAAACCTAGTGATCCATACTAAAAACACATATTTATGTTGGGAGTCAAAAATGTATCCTTGATTTTGAGTACCATTTTGAAAATTAAGCCCCTAAAAGTGCTTTTAATGTATGTATATCCAACATGCATTTTTGAGGCCTATGAAGTGTGTCATGTTTCTAATACTTTTCCTTTAGTATATGCATGCATCCTATAATGATAAATTTCCATTTTGAGTCATTAGTGAAGCATCATTTTGACCATTTCATAAATTTGCATTTTGACCAAGTGTCAAACAATGAAAGGAAGCCTAGTTTACAATTGAATATCGTGCACCTGTTAAAAGTTTCATGAATTGGTGCTTTAGGAGTGTTTAGTATGCATATTAGAGAACCTATGTTTTAGTTTTCAAGTCATTTAAATATGCTTCAACAAGGTTTTTAATCCCTCAAAGTTGGTTGTTTACTATTATCATGCTGATGCATATTTCTCATAATTTTGGGAAGCCATGTTTGACTAGTTATAACTTTAACCTAGTTGACCAAAATGAGAAAATGCTTTTCGCATTGCATTTTAGGGGTTAGATAGATGACATGTTCCAGATTTGAGCCTATGAAGAATTCATTTGACCATTTTTCAAATGTGATTCCAAATGCAATTTATAAAGTTTTAATGGTGTCTAAAAGTGCAGATTGGTCGGTAGCCCTATTCAAGATGTCATAACTCTGAATCCATGATAGATGAGACCAAATGGATTGTACCAATGTGTTCTAATCTGAAAATAATTTTTAGTGTGCTAGTTTTTGAGTTTTGACCTATCCATCTACACACTTTCCTAGGACCATTCTGTTTGTGAAAATCACTATTCTGCCAATGTTCCCAATTCTGCAATTTTGAGCACCTAACTTTAACCACTTGCCAAATATGCAAAGTTATTTTTCATGATCCCAAATCACACAAATATATTCTCCCCATGACAGTAAACTAAAACCCCAGTTTTTGTACCCCCAAGGGTCTGTTTGACTTGTTCTCAAAGGCAAAATGAAACACACTTTATTATTTTCTAACATGTGTATTTGTAGGTAGTTTCAAGTGAGAAACTTTGACAGTCAATATCTTTTGACCCAGACATTGTGATGAGGTGAAATCTAATAGGATACAAGAATGTGGACTAAATAAGTGACATGTCAATTTTTAGAGCCTAATTCTTGGATTCAGTTAGTTTTTAAAGCCAACATAGAGGCCTTCTTAGCAAGAAAATACAGTTTGTGGAAAACAAGGTAAAATGAGTTTTAGATGATGATTCAATGATTGAATTGGAACCAAATTAGAGCCAAATATTCATTGGATTAGTTTGAGATATCAGGTGTTTTAGTTTTATTTTTTTTAGCTGGACCCACTTTGTGACCTGACTAAATCTATTAGAACTATATGATATCTTGTAGAATGATAGTGTATATGGGTGATATATCAATGGGTATGTTTTCCAAAGTCAAGGCGTATCATCTAACACTATTTGGCATATAATCTGATAGAAATAGTCAGTTGTTTGATGTGAATATAAATTTTGAATTTTAAAGCTTCAAGATTTTAAGAGGGAAAACAATATTGAAATATCCTAGATGTCACATTTATCAATTTTCTCATGGTATAGTGCCGAAATCAGTAGGATAATAAAAATTACTTCAATCTAATAAAACATTGGACAATATGGAACACAATTCAACTTTTTTGGAGCCATTTCATACAATTGTTGTTATGCAGAGAAGACTAGACACTATTTTGTAATAGCAAGCAAGTGGAAATGCTAGAAGTAATGGAACAATAAATATAGTAGATACAAAGGTTATTATTTTTGGTGAAACAAACCTCTACCAAGTTCCATCTATTTCAATTGATTATGAAACCAAGTTATACATGCAATAGGATGCCAAATTAAATGTAGATCTTGGGGAAGGGAACAAGAACACTTCAGTTCCATCCTATGATCATAATTTAATAGCCATCGATAAAGATCAGAAATCATAAGAAATTGTGAGTTAACAAAGTTAAATCTCGTGGTAAGTAGTGGTTGCTCTAGGGGAAATAAAATATGGGGATTTTGGATTGGTTATTAGCCATGTAGATCAAGTTTCATCCATCACAAATCTGATAGAAAGCCCAAAAATATACAAAAAAATTGCAGAGTTTTTTAATCCAATTGCAAATAGATTGAGATCCAATTTAACCAATATAACTTTCATTGTGGAAAAGCTTTGAACAAGAATGAAAATGGATGAATCCATTATGTGATTTCAAACAACCTCCTTCAACTTGATTGTATGCCTAGGGCCTTGGGAAGGAGATGGTCATCACAGGTAGATTGGATTAGATGTTAGTTTAATATTTTGCACATATGATGTGAAATGTGTGGAAAATTCCTACCACCTATTTGACAATGAAATGGATGAATAATTTTGAATGGCGGAGGTCCCAATCCTCACACATGGATTTGAAGTAGTATGCCTTATGCCTTTTTCAAGATGCAATGTGTGAAGTTTGGGGACATATTTTGTCAATTCTAGAAAAGGAACTTGAAGTGCATAGACTAGAAGCCATGATAGAGGAAAGAAATGACAAGATCTATTTGAGTCCACTATCCATGATGAAATAAGTAAGTTGTTTTGAATGTCCACCATGCATGTAGAGGTGAGGTTGAAAGTTAGATGTTGAGAACCATGTGCCCAATCCAAAAATATTCTCCATTCCATTGATTTGTGATGTTGGCTACAACGAAAAGCCCCTCATTTGATGTCTCAATGTGATAATTTAAAAAAAAAATACAAATATCTTTGAGAAATGTCATTTGAAGGGATGGAAACATTTTTGTTTGAAGTTGGAGATGTAGAGAATAATTTTCAAAGTCCAATGCATAATGTGAAGAACTGGGCTAAGAAGTGTCTACCATGATCACCTAAGTATGATACGTGTTTAAGAGGGATTTATGCAAGAAGGTCAAGATTTTCCTATAGAGATAGCTCATGCATGAGTTTGTGAATGTTTTTGGGTGCAAATAGAGTTCATAGCTTATATCCTAAATTCATCCCATGGGTGGTATTTTGCCTATTTTTATACATGAACAAACAATACCATAATGTCTAAAAGGCATGAGTCTTTTGAGACATAAGGCTCACACATGGGGCCTAGAGCCACTCAGATCAATAGCTGGCAGTGATGTCAACAAATTTTTTATGCAACACATAGGTGAAAATATGGTGATATCAGTGATGGAAGATGGTGATAGAAGTAGGCAAATCACACTTGAGAGGACCATTGAGCACATGCTACATGGCACATAAATCGAGGTAGGCCTAGATTGCATGATCATAACATTTAGCAAGTGGTTAGTACTAAATGTAGTGAGGGTGGGAAATAGTCAGATAACCACTAGGTGAAACTTTGTAATGTTTATATATAGTGTGCACAAATAGTTGTGAGGGTGCAAGAAAGGCTTAAAGCACAACATCACATGAAGTTAAGCACTGTTAAGGTTAACCATGATGATAATGTAATCATGGTTAACACACGATCGCGACAATTAATGCTAGGGTGAAGAAAATGGTTATGAAGTTGCATTTAAGGAGATGTGGATCTTGCTTCATGAATTTGGCCAATGAGGATGCACCATGTGGAACCTAGGTGGTAGGAGGAATAAGGTGAAATAAAATAGAAAAATCTAAAATATTAAAATAAAAAACTGAGCACTTATTCTAAGATTGGAAGAGTTGAAAATTTGAAATAAATTTGAATTTTTAAAATTTTCAAAGATTTAAAGTGCTCTGAACATGGCCAAGGGCCAAATTTTCAAACAAGCATGAGGTGCTTCAATTTTTTCCAAAATGTGAAGTGTAATACATCGTTGAAAAGGGGAGAAGACAAAATTTGTGAATATGCATTCAAAATATGTGCAAGTCTTTAGTGGTAAAAGTTATAAGTATATTTGTGAAAATAGGGGTATTCTTAGTAGAACATGTTTTTTTCATCATTGAGCTTTAGATTCAGTTGGAAAGCAAATAGGGGAGTTTTTTTTGGCTCCAAAGTTGAGGAAAATGTTCTTAGAAATGTTGTTTTGCCTCTAAAAACCATGTGGCATGGGTTTTAGCATGGGTTTTACTGAATATTTTATGTCTTCTTGTAAATCAGTTACATGTTTCCATCTTCTAAAGATATTTTGATCAGTTAGTAGAGGCAAAAATGATGAAATCAAATTTTCAATTGAAGGAAGAGAGAAGAGAGAGGCTATACATCAATTGTTGGAAGTTCTTCAAGTAGACAAATGAAAACATCATAGAAGATCTGAGATTTCTTCCATTCTAGTTATTCTCTTCTCTTCTCATTCTTTGGGGTTGGTTCTAGTTTATTGGAAGGTTTTCCATTGCTATGATACCACCTAGGTTGATGGTTGTTTTTTTTCTAGACTATTGAGTAGAGCTCTAGCTATGATCCCACCATTCATGTCCAACATTTCTCTTTTCTATGAACAATAGTTAATGAAATTATAGAGATAATTCTAGTCTATTCAGTTATTTCATGAGTTAATATCATGCATCCTCTTGTATTTGTTTCAAGGAAATGAGTAAAATGCAGTAATAAGTTTATCTTTAGTCTGATTCTTATCTGTTGTTTATGTTGTTTGTAATCTTTTTTGGTTTGTGAACAAAGAGCACAAATCTAGTTGCAATCTATTTTAGGTTGTATGTTTTGGTATATTTTTCTTATGATTCAAAGAATAATGTAAATGCTTAATTTATCATAATGGGGTTGTAGATTTCATGAAGGGATAGGTCGATGAGATTCAGAAATGATGTAGATGACTGATTTGCAAGGTGAATCGATAGATCTAGAGTCTTGATATATGAGATTTATCAATAATTTCCAAGGACATGTGTTAGTAATTTGTGGAATTTCCCAATAGATAAGGCATTGATCAACTATAGGATCTATATGTTTTGTTGTTCATGTCTTGATTGTGCTGATACCAAACATATTAATTAAAGTCTTTTCCCTTTATGTTGAAAAGCTAAAAAGATTTTCCTTCACTTAGTTTGTTAAGTTCATAGGTCATGTTATTGGCTATTTCAAGTCTATGTTGTTTGCATAAGCATAGAATATTGAAGGGTTTTCATCTACTAAAAATAGTTTTAGATTTATGATTTTGGGAACTTGTCACATAATAGAATCTATAGGTTCACTCACCTAGGTCTTGCAGAGCCTAAAGAAGGAGTATAGCCTTACAATTGGCTCTGATGTCTAAATAGGTATGTTAAAAATGAGAATTAGTTGCCCCTAGATGTATTTATTCCTATCATTGGGTTATTCAAAAGTTGTTAATTTAGAAGGCAACAAAATGGTGATGCTACTAGGAATTGTATTGAACATGTATTGATAGACAAATCTTGAGATTCTAAAAGGAGATTCAATACAATAGAAAGAAGTGCATGAATCATGCATCCTAGAGCTTGCCTTATTCAAGATAGCAGCACCTTGAAAGTTTAATGTAAATTGTATTGTTACTAGTGAGTTCATCATCAATCAGTTTAGTTGGATAAAATTTTGAAGTGTTTTTGTAAAAGTTTAGAGTCAAGAGTGATAAGTGTTTGTTCTCTTTTTTGAGTTTGTAAATCTCCAAGAGTGGTTCGATGGTTTTCACATTTTTCCCACAAACTATAAGTCTAGTTCAGATTTTTCATGTGACAAATTATGTTTTAAATATTTCTCACAAATGTGAGTGACCACTCTAAATCTCTGTACTAGTTTCCTAGTTGATTTCATATTACAAATTTTGAAGGACTTTCAGCTTGTGTGGGTAGATCTGAAGCTTTTGATAGTAGTTCTTGGAAAAGAAATTATAAGTTCTTGATTTATAGTTTTCATTGTTGTGTACATTTGTTGTTGTAAGAAATTGAAGTTTTCAAAAGTAAATCACAACAGTGATTTCTTTATCCTCTTTCAAGGAGGTGGCAACTCTACACGGTTTTTATTGATGGTGTGAGGAAGATAAGGTTTACACTTGTTCCAAATCAGCAGATCAAGTTTTAGCTTCAACACTTAATGTATTTTGATTTTCATGTGTTCTCTTTTCATGAAAGTCAAGTGAATAAAAATGGTTGCCTCTGTTTAGAGACTTTGAGCACTAGGAGAAAGAGGTAGAGTGTTTCTTTTCAAGATGAAATTAGATCTCAGATATGAAGTTAGTTTAGCAAGCTATGAAAGTGTTCTTGAAGATATTGTAGAGATTAAAAAGGAACTCTTCAATCAAATTTTTGGTTTTGTAAGAAACATAGTAGGAAGTATTCAAGGTCTAAGAGATGATCAAGATTATATGAAGTTCAAATCAACACTCATGGAGTTGCATTTTTTTTTAAGACCTAAGGAGTCTTCATGGCCTACTGTTTTCCTAGATACTTTTATGCCTAATTTAGTTGATTAGCCATCACATTTGAGATTATAAAATATTTTGCATGCTAAAGATATTTTTAAGAAATTTGAGAGTGATTTGAGTAACAATAAATTTTGTATTGAATCCTTTGATTAAAAATAGTGAATGTGCTGAAAGTCATAGTGAATGTAATGAATCCATAGATTCTAATAATGTGTCTTGTGATTACAAAGAGATGGGTTCTAGATATAGTGAATAAAATGATTGTAATTAGAAAGAGAAATATGGATACATGATTAAGAATGAATTATATGACACTATGCATGAGAGTGTAGAAAGTTCTAATAGTAGTACAAGTAACTCTTCTTTTGATGAAAATAAGAATGAAAAAGTACCTAGTGTTGAAGTATTATAAAAAGAAGAGGAAACATGCTATGATAAGGATTTTGATTTTTCATATTATCTTACTAATGATACTACTACTATAAGTTTTTTAGATTTTCCAGATTATGATCAAAGCCAAGAAGAATAGACTTGTGATGAAGTCTTGTTGACTATTGATGAAATTTGAGAATTGTTGACTCATGATCTTAAAATGTATGTATATTTTTTTAAGGGTAATCTAGTTTTTTCTTGCAATATTTTTCCTCAAGGTGAAGTCCTTTCCCCAAAGTTTGATGCTTAAAGTGATAGAAAATTAGAATATTCTTTGTCAAGTTTTGGAGGTGTATGTGATAATAGTTCAAGTGTCAATACACATGACAACTGGTCTTATGTGGAGAATACTATTAGGGAGAAATTTAGTACTATTTCAAATTCTTTTCATGCTAATGATACTAAAGTTGGTTTTGATTGTTCATATGACAAAGAGAAAAATGCTTGAATTTATAAATCTAATTCTCTTTTTGAGTTTTCCCTTTATGTTGATGAATCTTGTAATGATAAGTTTGATGAGTTCAAGTTCACTCTAACAAGTTGTTTACTAAAGAATATGATTATGATAAACATATTATATGTGAGCACTTTCATGGAAAATTTTCAATCTTGGTGACTAATATGTTGTTTGAGTGCGAAGAATTTTCAGCATGTCATAAATCTGATTGGATGAATAATAGGACTATAAAGAATGAAAATTTATATTTTATGTAATCTTCACACCTAGCTACACATGGTGAGTTGCAAACTCTTGATATGTGCAACTTTTTGAATGAAGTAAAGTATGAAGCCTTTGTGTTCCCATTGATAGCATGCATCAGTCATATGTGGGTAAAAGTACAAAGTTGTGTCACCTTTCAGGCAGACTTATTAAAATGACTAAATTTGAATATTTCTATCTAAAAATAAATTTTATTCAAACATATGATCTAGAAAAAATCATTCTAGCTAAGTTATAAATGATCTCACACTTTTCCAATTGGAAATGCTTATTAAATGCATATTTTATACTAGTTTGTATCCAATTACTGAAAATATAAAATTATTTCAAAAAACTAATGTTTCAATAAATCTTACTATTTTTTATGATATTTTTGAATAACATATAAACACCATTTTATAGAACTAAAAGTCAAGAATATTCTCATATATATTTTATAGTATTTTAATTAGATATAGTATATTGTAATTAAAAAATATTACAAGCATGTATTTTAACACTCGAGAAGATATCAATTTTGAGGAAAGAAAAATATTAAATCATATAAAAATAAATAAAAATCACATGACATTCTAGAGGAGAGAGTCTTTTTCAAGAATGTATAATTTTTCTTTTGGTTAGAATAGATTTGTTTTGAAAAATGCGGTGGGAGATGAAAACTATCGATTTCAAGTGATTTGAAATTTGAATCATTATAAAAGATAAAATATACGTCTAAAGCTAATTTTTATTTTTTATTTTTTTAGCTATATATGTTATCTATAACATAATCTAAGATCGAAGGGAAATAAGTTTATTTCCATATAGTTTTGAGGTGGGAACTTGACCCTTAATTTTCAACATTTTTCAACAAGTAAAAGATTTTCTTTAAAAGTTAGGAAAATATAATAACTATTATTCCAAAAAACTATTAAAATTTATAATCCTAAACTTCATCCATTTATACACATTTAATTAGTTTACTTCATTATTAAATTCTAAATAATACTACCAGTTTTATGTAATTGAAGATGAATAATTATATGTTTGTTAGCCTTTTCTTTTATAAAAGGGTGACACTAATTTGTTCTTTTAACCATGTAGATGAAGATTTTTAGTTTGATTGTAGTTTCTATGAGCATGATGTTGGAATAAATTCTAATTGGTATATGCACTATGAGAGTGAAGAAAGCAATTTTGTTTTACCAAGTGATCTAATGGAGAATGTTGATTTTGTTGGTGAAACTAATGAGAATGATTCTTTCATCTTACCTCATGAAGAAAGAAATGAAAATTAGGTATATGATAGAGATAAGAAGTTTTATCAAAGTTTAGGTGGCCTGGGACCATTGTTTGTACAGTTTAGGAGTAGTTTTCTTGCTTTCAATAAGCTATTTGAGAGAAAGTTATGGAGTGGTCTACTTCTTCTAGAGATCTAGATCCTTTCCATGCCTGCAAGGGACATGCATATCTAGATAGAGCCACTATTTGGACTCAAAAGTGCATCCCTAATTTTGAGTACCATTCTGAAAATTGAGCCCTTCTAAGTGCTTTTAATGCATGTGTACTTGGCCACAATTTTCAAGCCTATGAAGTGTTTCATATTTCTAACACTTTTCTTTCTATATATTCATGTGTCCTATAATGATAAATTTCCATTCTAAGTCATTTTGTGAAGCATCATTTTGAGTAATGCTTAAATTTGCATCTTGCCCAAGTGTCAAATAGTGATAGGAAGCCTAGTTTTCTATTGAATATCATGCACTAGGTAAAGATTCATGACTCGCCACTTTGGGAGTGTTTAGTATGCATATCAAAGAACCTATGTTTTAGTTTTTAAGTCATTTTGATATGCTTTGACTAGATTTTGAATCCCTCAAAGTTGGTTGTTTACTCTTGTCATGCTGATGCATATTTCTCAAAATTCTAGGAAGCCTTGTTTGACCAGTTATAGCTTTGACCCAGTTGACCAAAATGAAAAAATTATTTTTGCATTGCATTATATGGGTCAGATAGATGACATGTTCTATATTTGAGCCTATGATAAATCCATTTGACCATTTTTCAAATGCAAATCCAAATACAATTTATAAAGTTTTACTGGTGTCAAAGTGTAGATTGATTGGTATCCTTGTTCAGGATGTCATAACTTTGAATCTGTGATGGATGAGACCAAATGGATTATACCACTATGTTCTACTCTAAAAATACTTTAGTTTTTCTAGTTTTCCAATCTTGACCAATCCATCTGCACACTTTCCCAGGTCCATTCCATTTGTGAAATCATTGTTTTGTCAATGTTCCCAGTTCTGTAATTTTGAGCACCTAACTCTAACCACTTGACAAATGTGCCTAGTTAATCATCATGATCCCAAATCATATAATTATATTCTCCTTGTGATATTAAATTAATGCTTCATTATTTATGTCTCCAAGTGTCCATTTGACCTATTGTCAAAGCTAAAACCAAACACACTTTATTATTTTTTGACGTGTGTTTGTAGGTAGTTTCAAGTAAGCAACTTTGACGGTCAATATCTTTTGACCCAAATCTCATCATGAGGTGAAATCTAATAGGGTATAAGAATGTGAACCAAAGAAGTGGCATGTCATTTATGAACCCAGATGTTGGAGTCAGCCAGTTTTTAAAGCCAACTTAGAGGCCTTCTTGGAAGAAAATTGAACTAGAACCAAATAAGAGCTAGGTGTTCATTGGACCAGTTTGAGATATCACATGTTTTAGTTTGAATTTTTTTAGCCAGACCCACTTTGGGACCCAACTAAATCTATCAGAGCTATATGATATCTTACAAAATGATAGTGTATATGGGTGATAAATAAATGGGCATATTTTCTAAAGAGAAGGTGTATCAGCTAACACCATTTGGCATATAATTTGATAGAAATATTCACTTGTTTGATGTTGAATATAAATTGTGACTTTCAAAGCTCAGGATTTTAAGAGGGAAAACCACAATGAAATATCCTAGATGTCACATTTCTCAATGTTCTCATGGTATAGTACCTAAATCACAAAGATAATAAACACTCCTTGAATTTAGTAAAACAATGGACAAGATGGAATGAAATTCAACTTTTCTAGAGCCATTTCATACAAATGTTGGTTTGTAGGGAAGAGGAGACGCTATTCTACAGGAGCAAGCAAGTGGAAATGCTAAAAGTAATGGAACAATAGATATAATAGATACAAAGGTCATTATGTTTGGTGAAAGAAATCTCTAGCAAGTTCCACCTATTTCAACTAATTATGAAACCAAGTTATACATGTAATAGGATGTCAAATTAAATGTTGATTTTGGTGAAGGGAACAAGAACACATCATTTTCGACCTATGATGATGACTTAATAGTGATCAACAAAGATTAGGCTTCATATGAAACTTGTGATTCAACAATGTTAAATCATGTGGTAAGCAGTGGCTTCTATAGGGGAAATAAAATCAGGGATTTTGGATTTGTTAATAGCCATGTAGATAAGGTTTCATCTTCAAAAATTTGATAGCAATCATAAAATTCTACAAAAAAATTGCAAGGATTTTAATCTGATTGCAAACAAATTGAGATCCAATTTAACTAGTCTAACTTTCATTGTGGAGAAGCTTTGGACAAGAATGAAAATAGATGAATCTATTATGCAATTTCAAACAACATCCTTTAGCTTGATTGTATGCATGCAGCTTTGGGAAGGAGGTGGTCATCATAGGTAGATTGGATTAGATGTTACTTTAATACTTTGCGAATATGATGTGAAATGTGTGGAAAATTCATGCCACCTATTTGGCAATGAAATGGATGAACAATTTTGAATGGAGGAGGTCTGAATGCTCACACATGAATTTTAAGTAGTATTTCTTATGCCTTCTACAAGATGCGATGTGTGAAGGTTGGGGACATATTTTGTCAATTTTGAAAAAAGGAACTTGAAGTGCATAGACTAGAAGCCACGATAGAGAAAAGAAATGACAAGATTTGTTTGAGTGTCCACTATCCATGATGACATAACTAAGCTATTTTGAATGTCCACCATGCTTGTAGAGGTCAAGTTAGAAGTTAGATATTGAGAACTGTGTGCCCAAGCTAAAAACATTCTCCATTCCATTGATTTGTTATGTTGACCACAATAGAAAGCCCCTCATTTGATATCTCAGTGTGATTATTTTTTATAAAAAAATATAGATATCTTTGAGAAATATCATTTGAAGGAATGGAAGAATCACCAGTTGAATTTGGAGATGCACAGAATAATGTCCATAGTCTAATGCATAATGTGAAGAATAGGGCTCAAAAGAATCTACCATAGTCACTTGAGTGTGACACGTGTTTAAGAGGGATTTACACCATAAGGTTGAGATTTTCTTGTAGAGAAAGCTCACACACGAGTTTGTGAACATTTTTGGGTGCAAATAGAATTTACGACTTATATCCCACATTTATCCCATGGGGGTTATTTTTCCCATTTTAACACATAATACCTTAATGCCTAAAAGGCACAAGCCTTTTTAGACATAAGGCTAACACATGGGGCCCACAACCACTTGGATTGATAGCTAGTAGTGAGATTGGAAAAATTTTGGTGTAACACATCGATGAAAAGATAGTGACATCAACAATGATAGATGGTGACAGAAGTAGACATGTGGCACTTGGGAGGACCAATGAGCACATTGTTGGAATTACAATAGGAAGGTTAAACTTCTAGGGGGGGTGAATTAGTAGTTTAAACTTGGACCCATAAAACTTTTACCACACATTCGATGAGTAAATTGAAATAACATGCAAAGCATGTATATCTAAAACATATAAACATATAAGAAATCATACACATATGACACCAGATATGATTACCTAGAAACCCTCCAATGAGAAGGTAAAACTAGGGTGGGGATGAAACCCACAAATCTTCACTACTTTAGTAATAAAGTGTATCTAATGAAGTTTATAATGTTTTGACCATGAAATATGATTTATCCTATGAAAGGTCTACCCTGTTAAGGGCTTACAAAGACTATTTGGCCTCACCTTGTTAGAGGATTTCAACATCCTATTAGAAGTGTGCCTTGCTAAAGAACTTTAACTTACAACTAAGTAAGCACCTTGTTAGAGGATTTCATACAACCATTTATGACTACTCTATTAAGATATTTTGACTGAAATCACCTATTAGAATGTCTCAGCTTTGATCTTACAATTAGCACTTGCTTGCTTGATAAAAGATCACCTCTAAACTAATGTCTTTTCAATCCTTCTTTATTATATGTCTCTTCACTATATCCTTTTCTTTCCTCTATTTTACTCTAATTGATTTTGCAATGTAATCTCACTTCATAACTTCTTAGCCACCATGAATGCTCTATTTGCACATGCAAACTATTCTCTTCACTCCTTCAACATTCATAGAGAGTTTTGGGTTCATCCTCCTTAAGAAGACTTTAGTGACTTAGGGTTAGGTATGAATCTATGATTGAGATTCATCCATTTTTCTACTTAATCCTTCCCATTTTCTGATTGGCTACATTTAATTTCATAGGGAATCCAACTAGAGATTCATCCTTAAGTCAGCTCAAAAATGGTTTACATAGTTGTTTGTGCCTTTACAAAAGAATATGTTAAAATTGTTTCACTCAAAATTTGAAGTCTCTAATGCTCAACATACAATAATCTTTATATTGTGACTCGATATCTATAACACTTGACATCCACTATTTACTCAACTCTTGAATCACTTGACATACACTATCTACTTGGAACTTGAGTGACTCGGTACATGAATGGCTTAGCACTTGCTATGACTCGACATGGTCTAATATATATATGTTGTGTTTGGAATGTACTACTTGTTTGGCATGAACTAAGTAAATAACTTAAATGTGTTGACACTTACTTGTCAAAACCAATCTGAGATCAAAAATCTCCCCCTTTGACATGAGTGCCAAAAACACTTGAGTATATATTAACATCCTTAATCTCATGAACACAACATATCTTAACTCAGCTTATATACAAAACTTCAAAATGTCAAGATTTTGTAATAACTTGTATAGTTCAAAATTTGATAACTCCCCCTGAGTTGATGTGTCTATTTTGTATCAAAATCTGGTACTCTTGCTGAATAAATCTGATACTCTTTAACTGCATGCTATTTATGCTTGCTCTTCCCTTAGCTTTTTCTATCTTTATGTTGTCCTTCATCTTACTTTTGTCTCCCCCCTTTTCTTACTCTCACCCATTTCTCATTCTCCTTATATTATTCTTATTCTCCCCTAAAATATTTCTCCAACTTTATCTTATTCTCCCCCTTTTTAACACTTATGTCAATAGGCTATACACTTATAACGTGTTTGTCCAAATAATATTTATGGACATCCAATATCATCTTGAAAGCTACATCCCAGTTCTCACATGCTACATCCAATGACTTGATTTGGATTTCTAGCTTGACAACAAGGTGAACTAGGCCATCTAGTGTAGAAAGATTTGGGTCTTTCTTCATTAGGGTTTCAACATAGCCTAGTTCCTTGTGAAAAATTTCCATATTGGGGGTGAGAGTTGCCTAGATGCTAGTCAGTTTGGCCCTTATGTTGGCCTCATTTTCTATCAATACAACTAAATGAATCTTGGTTTGAAGCAATGTCCTAAAATGCTTCTCACTTTGAGTTGGATTCATAGGTAGTTTGACACCTAATGAAGTAATTTGGCTTTCGAAGCTCAAGATGTGACTTCTAGTCTCTTGGGTGAAGAGTGAGGGATTGCACAATTTAGTTTACAATGAGAATATGTTCTCAAGTACCTTCTTCACACTCTTGACCTTGGTTGCTAATATAACTTATGTCAGTGCTATGTCACCTGATATTTTCTCATTCACTTTGTTTTGGAACTTCTTTTTTGACCATTCTAGTAATATAGCATTAGTATCTAGGTCTTCATTATTGACTTTATCCACTATTTCTATTAGCTATTCCATTAGTGGCTTGGTCTCATTAGGATTTGGCAGACTAAATGCATCTAAAAAGATGTCTTTAATATCCTGTAGTGTCTGCTTCTACCTGTTCTCCCTTCTAAGCATTTCTTGATGCTTCTTCCTTGCGAGGGCTTGTTGTAGTATGCCCATATGTTCTATGGTTATTGTATCATAATCATATTTTGGAAAAATGATTTCTTCATCAAGGCTCACATCTCCATACTGTATGACTTCTTCTGCCTTTGATGAACTTGAGCTTGACGCTGAGATTTTTAATGGTGTAGCATTTGTGCTCAGCTTCTAAAGAGTTTTTGTGGAAGGAGTTCCAGATGCTAGTAAGGTTTCCAGAGCTTGGATGGCAACTTGATCCTTCACCTTAGATGTCAGCTCCATCTCTTTAGGTTTTCCCTATTGTGCCACAATAACTTGACTTGCACCTTGATCTTGTGTTGTAGGTGTAGCTAAGTCTATCTAACCGATTTCTTGTTGTTCTATAGTAGCAAATTGTGTTTCCGCTATTCTCATCTCTACTGTATCAACCTTGGAAATTAAATCTTCTCTTATTTGGACCAAAGGTTGTACATTAGTGAATTGAGGGATGATAGAAGGTGGTTCTTGTGGATTCACCTTTTCCTTTGCAGTATCAGTCACTGTCTTCTGTAGTTCATTAACACTAACCAATATAGGATTATCACAAAGTTTGGCCTACAGTGTAGATTGATCTAATATCTTCCCAAGATCTTCCTTAGTAAGGGGATTGATGTTCTGAGTTGATAGATCATAAACATCCTTAACAATTACTATTTCAGTAGTCTTCCTTGTGACATGTCGAGGACTAACACTTGATAATTGTGTGTCTTGCACACTCTATTCTTCATGTTGCTCTAGCTCAACTATTGCCTTGTCATCTATTTGCATTTTTTCTATTCCATCAATAGTGTCATTGTGATCATCTTCTTCATCATCCTTCACTTCAATGGGTGCTTGTTCTCCTTCCTTAGCTATAGTCAACCCATAAGCAAGCTTCCACATTTGTGTGGACTTCTTAACAACATCCTCAATATTATTTTGTAAAATGTTGAAGGTTATATATTTAGGTGTAAACCTAACTGCATATTTCTTTATAGCCTTAGCAATCTATATCTTAGTAAGTTCAGGCATCACTTGTGCTAGAGAAGTTTCTCTAATTTGTCTCTCCAAGATTAGACAATAGTGCCATTTTTGCTCAACTTTATTATATAAACTCTTTAGCATTAAGTTGGAAATCTATAGTGGGGTTGTCTTAAGTTTTTCCATCATAGCATATATGGCTTCTTCCACATGATTTTTCTCCACTCCACTTTACTAAGATTTTCAAAATTAACATGACTAAATCTTGATAAGTTTTCACTATTTCTAACATTTTCACATAAATTGTCTAAGTCTAAAAGAGATTATGACTCACCATCTTAAATTGGTTTTTGCCATTTGATTCTATTTTCTCTTCATTAAACTTGACTTGTGCAACATATTTTCTTCTTGGACTCTTCTACTTTTGATCTTCTTTCTCTACTGGTTTGGTCTTTTCATTAGCCTTTTGAGCTATTGTATGTGTACTAGCCCTTGTAGTAGGTGCAGTGGGCTTGGGATGACTTGTCTTAGCTACCTTTTTAGCTTTAATCATTGGTTGGACCTTAGCATTCCTCTTCTTTGGCTTGGTAGGAGTAGGTTCTTCCTCGGCTTCTTCTCCCTCAACACCTTTAGTCTCCTCCTCTTCTTTGTCTTATCCCATACCTTATGTCAAAGCTAGTGGTGCTTGTGCTTGGGTTTTTTCTTCCTCTTCATCCACTTCTCCTTCTTCTTCTTCCTCCTTCTCAACACTGTCTCCAAACATAACTTTCAACTTCTTTACTATCTTTTCCTTTTTCTTCATGGTAGAGGTAGTCTTCAATTCCATGGTAATTTTGGACTTTACCATTTCATAGTTTTCAAATACCTTCATAGTTTTATCTACCTCTTCTATAGGTAATGCACTTATAGCTATAGAGGCTTCATCCACAATGATTTCATAACCTAAGGGTCTCAACCATCTCACCCTTGGTTTAGTAGCTTATACAAAAGTGTACTCAACATCCACTAGAAAAAATACATCATCATAGTGTTTCTCTACTAGTGACACTAGTATTCTCAATCTCTTCTTCATTAACTATTTGAAGTCTTCAAAATAACTTGTCATCACAGATTCAAAGTTCTCTCCAAACTGCTCAATGTATTAACTAATCTAAACTGCTACTAACCTATTAGGTTTCCATGCAACTGTTCCAAATGTTTTAAAGGTGTTTTGCACATAAAGGAATCTACATATCGATATAGAACCAAATTTAATTTTTTCACTCTTTTTCTTTTTGATTGCTCCAAGGTCCTCCATCAGTTGTTGTAATTATAGCTCTCCTAGATCATATGTATGATCTTTCTTAACAATTTTATATCCAATTTCATAGCTATATAGGGCACACTATTCAATCTACTGTATTGATATAACTTGTATTATATAACCCTTACAACAAAATCTATCATAGGATTAGTGATTGTGTCAATTGTCATGCCTCTCTTATTCCTTACAACTCTAGTATTTTTCTCAATTACCTCCTTTGAATCACTTCTTAGTGTCTTAGGATGATCTAGGGTTGGGTTAGTAACCCTATGAACTATCCTTTTAGTTATCTTGGTAGGTCCATTATCTAGCCATAGTAAACCATCATGAATTTGGCTAAGCACCATCCTAATCCACTCTATCTTAAACACATTTGGAAAATCTAGGGCTTGTGTTAATCCCTTTCTTCTCTACAATTTTGAATTCTTCCTTTAGTACACCATTATCACAAAGTTTGTTGTATGCTATTCTAATTTCCATATCCCCAATGCTACCAATCTTACAGTTATAGCATTTTCTTACACCATGTACCATTAAAACATTCGGTGGAATCATCGACAATGCACCAAAAAGATATTGCTGATAAGAAATATCGAGAATATCTTTGAAAATCAGCTACTTCACTTCATTACTCATTAATTGGACATTGAAAACCTCCTTTCCCTCTACATTCTTTCAACTTTATGTCATTGTGAGAAACTAGGGTTTTTGAAAATAAAAACTGCATAGCTTGGCTCTTGATAAATACCTTATGAAATTTGATGAACTCATGTAGGATCATTTCTTAGATCTTCTACAACTACTTGGAATGGATTTCTAGATTGCCTTCTTCTCTACTCACTCTTTCTCAAATTTGAAACGATGAAAAATGAGCTAAAATTGATCAAATACCCTTCGAAAACCCTACAATAAATGTTGAGTGCTTACAAAGCTGTAAGCTCATCATAAACCAATTTTAGGCTCACTCAACATCCATTGACATTTCAATCACTCAAAAACCACTATGACCTTCACATCAACTAGCCAGTCTATTAGTTTGACATCTTCTATCATTCCACTCAGTACATACAAGAAACTTTTCATGCTCAGCAATAACATGAAAAACTCAAAGATTTATCTTGGATTTCTAACAACATCTTTAATATTTATTCATACTAATGTAATATTTTCAGTACTAAATCCTTTGGAACTGATGTATGATATAAAATTTGTGTATCAGTCCCACATACCTCTTGATTGCCTAGTTTGATGAGGCATGATCACCTGACCTATTGGGTGAAGTGACCCCTTATCCATTTGATGTACTACACTCATCTTTCTTTTTCCATGTTATTCATCTCATCTCTGATGTGTTCAACATCTACCTTTACTTTTCCTTTATCAAATTCACAACTTGGTGCTTTTGACCTTGTTGGATAATATCTACTTATGTGACTAGTCTTCAAATAGCTAAAACATGTGGTTTGACTCAACCACCTTTGGTAGTTACCACTGAAGTGTGTCCTAATACAATTCTTAGGAACATGTCCATATTCTTGACAATAATGATAGCTACACCTTGTATATAATCTCAGTTATAAGAGTTTCCATTGTTCCTTACCTTTGTTTGCCTATTTGATGACCACATGGGTTTGGATCTACATTCAAAAGCTCTATGTCCATACTTTTAACAATTGTATCAATATCCTTCAAATCTTTGTGTGTGCATGGTCTTGGTTCTACATTCATGTGCTTGATGACCTTTCTTGTTGCACTTGTGGTAGTGAACCATGTTCTTAGGCTTGACATTCTGATTTATGGTCTTGCTTCTACACACATTAGTAGTATGTCCCTTCTTACCACAATTATGACAAGTAGGTTTGGAGTTCTTACCTTTGTTATTTTTTCTTTAGCACTTTTGGATGGTTCTCCTTCTTCAGTACTTGTGAATCCCAGTCCATATGTATCATTATTGGATCTAGGGGATCTCAAGAATTTCTCAAAGTATTTTATGGCTTTGTTTAGTTTGTTGAAACTTTCAGTATATTCTTTTTCCCTCTTTAGGTCACCCTGCAATTGCTCATTCTACAACTTCAATGTAGTTATCTCAATGCCCTTGACATTTAGTTCATAGTTGGCATTCATCATTTGACTTAGAGTATCCAATTGCATGTTGAAAATATTGGTTAGCTCTATTGACTTCTCTTCTAGTCTATTAGCCAAAATTATTTTGTCTTCTTCAATCATGGGTTTGTCTTCCATATGTTTCTTCTTCTATTCAGTCACCTCACATAGTAGTATGGCTTGTGATTCTTGCTCTAGTTTGAGATTTTTGATTTCCTCATCTTGGACTATGTTCTTTTCCATAAGATCTACAACTGTTGCATAAAATTCATTAGATTCACCATTAGCAAATAGCTTGGCAGTGTCAATCTCTTTGTATTGTGTGTCATTCTTTGTAATAGAAATTTCTTTCCTTCTCTTCAAAGACTTCTTTAGTTCTTCTCTTGCTTCATCCAATTGATGTAGAATGAGTTGTATCTCAATTCCCTAATTCTCAATAATCTTTCCAAACTCGTTGACTTCCATTTCAAGATCTTTCCTTAAAGTTGCAAAGCTTCTCTTTCAAGGAAAAAATCTTTGATACCAATTGTTGGAATTACAATGGGAAAAGTAAACTTTTGGGGAGGGCATGAATTAGTAGTTTAAACTTGGACCCATAAAACTTTCACCACACATCCATCTCATACATTTGATGAGTAAATTGAAATAACATGTAAAGCATGTACATCTAAACATGTAAACATACAAGCAATCACACACATATGACACCAGATATGATTACCTAGAAACCCTCCAATGAGGTGGTAAAACTAGGTTGGGGATGAAACCCACAAATCTTCACTATTGTAGTAATAAAGTGTATCCAATGAAGGTTACAATGTTTTGACCATTAAATATGATCTATCTTGTGAAAGCTCTACCCTATTAAAGGCTTACAAAGACTATTAGGTTTCACCTTGTTAGAGAATTTCATATAGCTTATTAGGACTACTTGTTTAAGAGATTTTGATTGAAATCACTAGATAGAATGTCTCAACTTTGATCTTGTGGTTATCACTTGCTTGCCTGATAACAAATCACCTCTAAATTGATGTCTTTTTTATCCTTCTTGATTAGATGTCTCTTTGTTGTATCTTTTTCTTTCCTCTGAGGTGGTAAAACTAGGGTGGGGATGAAAACCACAAATCTTCACTACTATAGTAATAAAATGTATCTAATGAAGGTTAGAATGTTTTGACCATGAAACATGATCTATCTTGTGAAAGGTCTACCCTATTAAAGGCTTACAAAGACTGTTAGGTCTCACCTTGTTAGAGGATTTCATATAGCCTATTAAAACTACTTGATTAAGAGATTTTGACCAAAATCACCCGTTAGAATGTCTTAGCTTTGATCCTGTGGTTAGCACTTGCTTTCTAGATAATATATCACCTCTAAACTGATGTCTCTTTGATCCTTCTTGATCAAATGTCTCTTTTTTGTATCTTTTTCTTTCCTCTATTCTTCTCTAACTAATTCTATAATGTAATCTCACTTCATAACTTCTGAGCCACCATGAATGCTCTATTCACACATGCAAACTATTCTCTTCACTCCTTCAACATTCATAGAGAGTTTTGGGTTTGTCTTCCTTAATCCTTCCCATTTTTTGATTGGTTGCATGCAATTGCATAGGGAATCCAACTAGAGATTTGTCCTTATCTCCAAAATATCATAATTCATCCTTAAGTCAGCTCAAAAATAGTTTACATAGTTGTTTGTACCTTTACAAACAAATATGTCAAAATTGTTTCACTCAGCATCTGAAGTCTCTGATGATTGGCATGCACTAATCTTTATACTATGATTCTACATATGTAACACTCAGTATCCACTATTTACTTAGCTCCTAAATCACTCAACATACACTATCTACTTGACACTTAGGTGACTCAACACATGAATGGCTTGGCACTCACTATGACTGAGGATGGTCTAATATATACATGTTGTGCTCGACATGTACCACTTTTTTGGCATGAGCTAAGTAAATAACTTAAGTGTATCGACACTCGTCAAAACCAATCTGAGATCAACACATGCCATGTGGCACAAAAATTGAGGCAAGCGTAGATCACATGATCATAATAGATAGTAGGAGGTTAGTACTACCTATAGTGAGGGTGCAAAATGGTTAGATAACTACCAGGTGTGCACAATGGTTAATATGAAACTGGAAAAAATAGTTGTGAGGATGCGAGAGAGGATTGAATGGCAACATCACTTGGAGTTAAGCATGGTTAAGGTTAATTGTGACAATAGTGCAATCATGTTTAATGCATGATCATAGTAGTTAATGCTAGGGTGAAGAAAATGGTTGCAAAGTTGTGTTCAAGGAGATGTGGGTCCCACTTTGTGAAGTTAGCCAATGAGGATGTACGATGTGGCACCTAGGTGGTAGGAAGAATAAGGTGAAATAAAATAGAAAAAACTAAACTATTAAAATAAAGAACTAGTTGCTCATTCTAAGATTGGAAGAGTTGAAAATTTGAAATAAATTTGATTATAATTTATAGTTTTAACTATATGAATTTTTAAAATTTTCAAAGATTTAAAGTGCTTTGAACATGACTAAGGGCTAGATTTTTCAAACAAGCACTCGGCACTTCATTTTTGTCCAAAATGTGAAGTGTAATATACCATTAGAGAGGGGAGAAGATGAATTTTCTGAATGTGTAGTCAAAATATGTGTAAGTATTTAGTGGTAAAATTTATAAGAAGATTTATGAAAACATGGGCATTCTCAACAAAATAGGTGCTTTTCCATTGAGCTTTAGATTCAGTTGGAAAGCCAACAAGGGAGGTTGTTGGCTCTAGATTTGGAGAAAATGTTCTTAGAGATGTTGTTATGCCTCCAAAAACTATGTGGAATGGGTTTTAATATCTCTTTTATTTCTTCTTGCAAATTAGTTTTATGTTTTCATCTTCTAAATATATTTTGATTAGTTAGTAGATGTCAAATGATGAAATCAGATTTTTAGTTGAAGAAAGAAAGAAGAGAGAGGTTCTACATCAATAGTTGTATTAGTGTTTGAAAATGCTGGAGGGTTTTCAATTATCCCTATGAGAATATGACACATCTAGGGGTAGCTAACTCCCATTATCAACATATCATTTCAGACATAGGGCCAACTATAAGGCTTGACCCTTCTTCTACTTTAGGCTCTGCTAAACCTAGGCGGGTGGACCTAAGATTCAATTGATACCGTACCAGTGCAAAAACATATCCCTAAATCTATTAAAGTAAATAAAACCCTTATATCTCCTAGTAACTCATGAAATGACATAGATCTATAGTAGCTAAATGCAAATCTAGAATATTCACAAGCATCATCATATAAAACATTATTATAGAATTGAAATTCACTACCCACCCTATCCTTATGGCAACTTTCAGCATATAAAGAGAAATTAGAATTATATGAAGACTCCTTTTCTATTTCTTCTACCAAACATATAGTATCCATAGTCACATTCTCTTTATCAACTTGTTTGGGATAACCATTAAAAAAAGACTGTGATTCATTCCTAAACACTTCACTACATGCTCAATTTTTATTGTCTAATGTAAAAGCATTTGACAACCTTCTATTGAAGTCTTCAGAATCATTAACCTTGACTGGAATCAACATTATTTTATCTTCATATCTTGAGGACAAATCACTCATAAAATCTTCATTGGCTAACTAATTTGTATGGCACAAAAACTAAGATGCACTTTCCTTTTCAGAATCAGAAGAAGAAATCATACCTTCACCTTCAGATGAACGTTTACTGCCATCATTGCTTTCTTTCTCCCAATCAAGATTAGACTCATATGAAGATGAACATACAATGTCATTTTCCTCAATATGATTCGAGCAACCACTCTCATCATCTCCTTCATATGATGCTTCTTCATTGTACATCGGATAAACAACTTCATTGTCATCATTTGGAAGATGACTTACAGCTTCTTCATACCCACATTAAGATTCATATCTTTCTAATTCATTATTAACATAATGCAACCTCTCAATAAGAGAATTCAATTCTTGCCTATCTGACTGATTAAAAGAATACATCTTACCATATACTACTGAAACATTATCAACATATGCACTTTGTTCTTCTGATTGTGACTGAGATAACTGTGACTCGTGCCCTTCACTTGGTGTTAACTTTCCATGGCATGTTGGAACACCAATACCAAACTCATTATCAGAGAGATAACTTTCAGCCTTCTCATTTACACAAAGCTAAGATCTAGGTTCAACAACTTCAAAATTGGAAACATTAGTAACATCATCATACACATAACTGTCATGAGAAGAGCTCGCTACTGTAACTAATGTTTGATCTGTAAAATCAACATATTGCTGAAACCTATTAGAGTCTGAAAAATTACTCACTACTGTAACATCATGAACATGTGTGTTTCTATTTGCAACTAGACTAACCTTTCTCATACACACATTCTGATTTGAATTCTCAATCTGATTATAAATTACAATAGGGGTGTTAACATTCTGTTTTGAAACTGAAATATCAACACTATGTCCCACTTTTCTTTCAAACACATTATATCGGCAATCATTCAAGGCAAAATGACCTCTAGTCAATCCATACTTCATATTATTCTCAATATCTCTAGTGGTCATAAAAGCCTGATATAATGTCTGCGGTTCTTTATCCCTTAACAAATAATTCATTTTCTTATTAAATGCATCAAAATAAACTACTAAACACATTTGATCATCGAGTCTATAACTCTCAAGGATTTCATTCAAAACTCTCACAAATCTGATGTTAAGTTGAGGGACAAGTTCATCACTCTGAATATGAATCTTCAAGAACTTATCATAAGAATCAGATATGCTTACCCATTCTCCAAATTGCTCCATGAAGGCTGAATGCAACTGACTCCAAGATGAAATAGAACACGTTGGTAGAAAAGAAAACCAGTCTCTAGCATCACCTTCCAAGGTTTGAACAAATAACTTAATGTGCACATCCTCATGAGCAATTTCGTAGTCACCCATCAAATCACTAAATATCTGAATATGATGACTAGCTGAAACATGATGGTCTCCTCTAAACTTAGGCGATTTATTTTGGACATCATTAGGAATGACATTTGGGAAACCATGAATACCACTGAAACTTAATGGCATATGTCTTTTGGTAGAAATGGATCTAGAAACTTTACTGACTGATTGCATACTAGGTGAAATAAAACTCGACATTCTTTCCAAAATATGAAACTCATTCACCCATAATAAATTCTGATTTGTAACTTGTAGCAGGCTTACACAACTTTCTACCAAATGAATACTTCAAATACACTTCACAAACTTAAATATAACCAGCTGAAACTCAATCTAATGAAGTGTATAAAACCCTAAAACTATTCTCCTCTTCTTAGTGCTGAAACTTCGCTTAATGGAGAACACATATGTAAAACTTACTTTCTTTCATGACAAGAAAAACATCATGAAAATGAAATACCTCAAGTGTTGCTGCCTGAAACCATTGATCTGCTGATTGGCCTGGTGTTGATCTTAATTCCTCACACCACTGATCATATCTTATGTAGCTTCACCATCTCCTTGAGGAGAATTTAAATGAAATCACAACAGTGATTCACATTTATCATTTAAAAATTTTTATAACAGAAAATCAAACAATACTTCCAGGCTTATTGGTTAGAAAATTATACACTCTCTTCTTGCTTGAAAATTCACATAACTTTCAGATCTGCATTACTAGGCTGAAAACTCTTGAAAATAATTTATACATCACCGATCTACAATGTTTCAGAGATCCTTTAGGTAGAGTTGCCACTCACTATTGTGAGAAAGATTTGAAACATAATTCATAACACTACATATCTGAATTGAATTATCACTTTGTAGAATTTGCAAAACTTCAAAACACTTAAAAGAGAGAAAAATCTTTTGATCACAATTCTAACTCTGAAATTACAATAACAGTTTGAAAACAAGATCCAGTTGAACTGATTGAAAATGAAACTTGAGAACAACACAATCTATATTCAACCTCAAAGTTTCTACTACATGGATAAAACTTGATTGGGGTGCATGATTTGGAGTAAGAAAACTAGAAAGAACATTAGAGAACTTACTGCTGAAACTTTTTAATGCACTTCTCCTACTGTATTGAATCTCTTCTTTTCAAATTCTCAAGGTTTGTCTTAAATCTGATTCAATACAATCTCCAACAGAGTCACAATTTTGTTGGTGTTTGAAAATGCTGGAGGGTTTTCAATTATCCTACTGAGAAAGTGGCACATCTAGGGGCAGCTAACTCCCATCTTCAACATGCCATTTCTAAAAATAGGCCAACTATAAGGCATGATCTTTCTTCTACTTGAGGCTCTGCTAAACCTAGGTGGGTAGACCTCAGATTCAAATGATACTGTACCAGTGCAAAAATCTATCCCTGAATCTATTAAGTAGATGAAAACCCTTATTTATCCTAAGGAATTATGACATGACATGGACCTACAGTAGCTAAATGCATATTTATGACATTCACAAGATGAATGAGGGTTAAACATTTAGGTCCTTTAACATAGAATGTAAAGATGATTTTAATTTTGATTTTATGTGGGTGGGGGAAAGTGGATGAAAATCATGCATGGACAACAACTTAATGACCCTGTATCTGATCAGTGCCCGATCCATTGGGAAAATTCATAAATCTCCCTCATGCATTTTGATATCTAATACTTATTCATATATCCAGATATATGATCTATCCATTAACTTTGCTAATAGACATCAATGTTCATTTCAAATCTCATTCTTACCTGATATCCTTATCAATAAATCTACAACCTTGTTGAATCTCCGAAGCATTTACATAATTCCTTGAATTACAAGCAACAATGAAATAACATACAACCTTAAGGGACTGCACTTATGATCTAGGCTCTTTGTTCAAAGACCATAAAACATCATAGCTCAACTGAGAAAGGAGACAAGATTCAAACTGAAACTAAACACTTGTTGTTCCTTGTATTGATTTCTTTGAAATAATACATAGAAAATGCATGAAATGACTCACAAATCACCTAATAAACTAGATTGTACAATAAAATATGCTGTCATACAAGAGAGAAAATGGCAGAAATGAGAAATTGATGGGATGGGAAAGGGGTATCACAGCCAAAGCATAGCTTCATGGTCTGGAACCAACACATTCTTGTTCTTCCATTCAAAATACACCAATTCCATGGCCATTCCTACTAACTATCTCCATATTAGAGAAACTTTCCAGAATTCCAACCCTTACAAAAGAGAAGAAGAAAGCATAAATAGAAAGGAAACAAAATTCAGATTAAATCTACCATTGACAAGTGTCCCCTCTGAATTCCTTCCTAAAAGATAAAAAACCTTCTCTCTAATTTCTCTCTATAACTGAAAATTAGATCCCCATGATTCTACCTCTTAGAAGCATAAAGAATATCAGATATTTGGTGATGAGAATGTAACTGATTTTTGATGTTAAAAATGAGCCACCAGGTAAAAGTAAAAATTAGTTCAATATGATTTCAAGAAGCCAATAAAATATTTCAGAAATGATTTTCTTCGTTTTCAAGCTTCAAAAGATCCTCAAAACTACCCTGCAACCAACTCTGATGCTCCATGATCAAATCTATTCATTCCACTGAGAAAATTGGGAAGATCTAAATTTTTTGAATATGAAGTCAGTTTGTGCACATGTGCTCACTGGTTCGAGCTATAAGCCATTTTCGATCCCCAAGGTTTTCTTAGTGGAATGAGCAGATTTGATCATGGAGCATCAGAGTTGGTTGCAGGGTCGTTTTGAGGATCTTTTGAAGCCTGAAAATGAGGAAAATCAATTCTAAAATATTTTATTGGCTTCTTGAAATCATATTGAACTGATTTGTACTTTTACGTGGTGACTCATTTTTAACATCAGAAATTAGTTACATTCTCATCACCAAATATCCGATATTCTTTATGTTTCTAAGAGCCAGAATCATGGGGATATGATTTTCAATTATAGAGAGAAGGTAGAGAGAAGGTTTTTGATCTTTTTAGGAAGGAATTCAGAAGGGACACTTGTCAATGGCAGATTCAATCCGAGTTTTGTTTCCTTTCTATTTATGCTTTCTTCTTCTCTTTTGTAAGGGTTGGAATTCTAGAAAGTTTCTTTGGTATGAAGATAGTTAGTAGGAGTGGCCCTGGAATTGGTGTATTCTAAATGGAAGACCTGGGATGTTCTGGTTCCAAACCATGAAGCTATGCTTTGGCTATGATACCCCCTTCCCATCCCATCAATTTCTCATTCCCACCATTTTCTCTCTTGTATGACAGCATATGTTATTGTATAGTTTGGTTTATTAGGTGATTTGTGAGTCATTTCATGCATTTTCTATGTATTATTTCAAGGAAATCAATACAAGGAACAACAAGTGTTTAGTTTTAGTTTGAATCTTGTCTCCTTTCTCAGTTGATCTGTGATGTTTTATGGTCTTTCAACAAAGAGCCTAGATCATAAGTGCAATCCCTTAAGGCTGTATGTTGTTTCATTGTTTGTTGTAATTCAAGAAATTATGTAAATGATTCAGAGATTCAATAGGGTTGCAGATTTATTGAGAAGGATATTAGGTAAGAATGAGATTTGAAATGAACATTGATCTCTATTAGCAAGGTTAATGGATAGATCATATATCTGAATATATGAATAAGTATCAGATATCAAAATGCATGAGAGAGATTCATGAATTTTCCCAATGGATCGGGCACTGATCAGATATAGGGTCATTAAGTTGTTGTCCATGCATGATTTTAATCCGCTTTCCCCCACCCACATAAAATAAAAATAAAAATCATCTTTACATTCTATGTTAAAGGACCTAAATATTTAACCCTCACTCAGCTTGTGAATGTCATAAATTTGCATTTAGCTACTGTAGGTCCATGTCATGTCATAAGTCTTTAGAGATATAAGGGTTTTCATCTACTTAATAGATTTAGGGATATATTTTTGCATTGGTATAGTATCATTTGAATCTGAGGTCTACCCACCTAGGTTTAGTAGAGCTTGAAGTAGAAGAAGGGTCATGCCTTATAGTTGGCCTATTGTCATAAATGACATGTTGAAGATGGGAGTTAGCTACCCCTAGATGTGTCTCTTTCTCAATGGGATAATTGAAAACCCTCCAGCATTTTCAAACACCAACAAGTTAGAAGTTCTTCAAGTTGATAAATGATAGCATCATAGAAGATCTGGGATTTCTTCTAGTTTACAAGATTCTAAAATGATGCAGATGTCTAATTCATAAGGTGAATGGATAGATCTGGAGTCTTGATATACGAGATGTATCAATGATTTCCAATGATGTGTTTTAGTAATTTGTGGAATTTCCCAATAGATAAGGCACTGATCATCTAGATGATCTATATATTTTTTAATTCATTTCTTGGTTATGTTGATATCCAACATATTAATCAGTGTCTTTTCCCTTTATGTTGAAGAGCTGAAAGGATTTTCCCTCACTTAGCTTGTCAATTTCATAGGTCATGTGATTGACTACTTCATGCTAATTTTTTTTGTAGAAGAATAGAAGATTCAGGGGTTTTCATATGCTCAAAATAGATTCAAATTTATGGTTTTGGGAACTAGTCACATGATAGAATCTATAGGTTGACCCACCTAGGTCTCAAAGAGCCTGAAGAAGAACAAGGAGCATAGCCTTATAGTTGGCCCCAATGTTTGAATAGGTATGTTAAAAATGAGAATTAGCTACCACTAGATGTATTTGTTCCTATCATTGGGTTATTCAAAAGCTATTAATTTAGGAGCCAACAATCTTTATACCTTAAAATCCCCATTTCTTTCATGCTTATCCCTAACACTACACTGCATCTAAATGGGTAACACATTACCTTGATCATTAGTGGCAGCTTATTTCAAATAATTCCTAAATTAGTAATCATTTTGAAATAGTAGTAGATGGCATAGCAGGGAATAATTTTTGAAAGTCTTGGTGGTTCTCCACCTAGCCAACTACATATTAAGTGTTCTATCCATTTCATTAGCAAAGTCAAATTCTAAGTAAGAATGAGGTTTTTGAATCCTCATAGACATATACATGTAATAAAGGGCAATAAACTTCTTTGAATCATCTCCAAACAACTTAGACCAACCATAATAGGTGTCCTTGAAGAAACCCATACACCTATCCATAAAATGAGGACATATGTGCTCAACAATCATTAATCTATTATTCTAATCTCTATTCATGAAGTGTTCAATTTTAGTTAGCTTGAATTTCATTATTCTCTCGTAGTCAATTCTAAAATAATCTCTATCTTTCTTGGTTAAGGCTTAGATTCTTAAACCAAAACATTGTTCAATGCAAGACCTAGATATGACCAATATAGGCATTCCATTTGGTTTCCTAATTGTTCTTGTGGCTGGTTCATAATGTTTAGCTAAAATGTTGATGAGTTCAATGTCTACATATACATTGAGGAATTTTTCCTAGGTGTAGCTTCCAAGCATTATTTTCTGGTTTCTTTTCGTCCTTATTTGCATAAAAGTACCAAAAAAGGACCTACCATAGATTGGAAGCTTTGCATCTTTACATCCATCAATATACTTATTAGAAAATATAGACATGGTTCCAATAGGAGAGGAGTTAGGAAATAATTCTAAGAACATTCTCTAAATAGTTTATTCCATGTTTTCTCCTTTATCCCTTTTAACAACTACTTTCTTAGAGCTAACCTCTTTCTTGGGTTCCATTTGAAAGGAAGCTCAAATTCAAGAAAGAAATTCAACTTATGAATTTTTGGAGCATGAAGATGCAACCACATGGCTCACTTTATAATTCTCCAAATCCTTCTATAGCTTGAAATGGTATATAACAAAGAATCATTTCTTACCTATAATAACTTGTTTACTTTATTCTTCTTTTAATTCTCATTTATTATTACTTCACACACTTCCCACAAATGGTCACTTATCCACTTTGCTTATCAATCACTATAAACATGATGCAATTAATGCCTTGTACTTTGAGATACATGAAATGACTTATTTCTCTCTTTTAAAATTTCATTGACCATTTTCAATTTTTACCTTTGTGGTTCACTTATCCTTTCCGAAATGGTGAAAATTGCCACTTTGTACTTTCCACTTGAAGGTACTTCCAAAATAATGAGAATTACTAGTTTGTCATTATTTTGTGTCAATACATGCAATCTCACAACAAATTACTATTTCACAAGCCTTTCATCCAAGTCATATGAAATAGTAAAAATCACTACTTTGTGAGGTGCCTTCCATGTCCCATCTAAAACAAGGAAATTTCACCATTTCACGGGTACTATTGATCTCTACTTCCCAAATGACAAAAAAATGTTTATCAAGGTGTTCTTTAAGGAGAAATAGACAATTTATGGTGCATTTTGGCATAGAGATTTTTAGGTTCTACCAATGGCTCTTCCTAGAGACATATGCTAACTTGAAGCATAATTAGAGCTTAGTTATCTCTAGGAGAAGAAAACCAATAGAAGGGAAGATATTTTCATACCTTTCCTCTATCAATTTTTTTGTGTTGTTCAAGAAAGAGATATGTATGTTAGACACAATGGCTTTACCTTCTTTACTTAGTAAGTAATAAAATGTAAGATCTTCTTGGTTTAAATGAAAACATTCATTAACTCCATGATGCTTGTGATGCCAACATGCTTCAATGATCCTTAACATCTTATTACCTTTTATACCAAGTGAAGTTTCAAAAAAAGTATTTCCTTTGTTAGATAGATATTTTAGAAAGACCATGTGTTTCATGTCTTGTGAAGGCTTTTTGGTAGTGTATTGATCAATTTCCATTACATATGTCAAGGTAGTCCCTCTTCCTTTTTAAGCCTTCTTTGTTTTAAAAGAAGTATATTTTTCTTTTCTCTTACACGGTTCATGTTTTTTGATGTTCTTGTCATCTCCGTCCATAGTAACTATACCATCCATAGTAACTATAATGTTACTTACTGACTTCTACAAAATATTCTCTTCAAGATCATTTTCCTTGTTGTTGTTATCCCCAATTGATAATGTAACTGATTGTGGGAGATTATTAGCTGATAAGTGCTATGAATGTATGAAAATGAGTCATAATAGTTGTTATATTGTCATTGATGTCAATGTCTTAGTTGGCTAAACATTATGCTAACTCACAAAAGTGTCATATCATTTAGATGATGAAGAAAAAAGTGATATATAAGTTACTCAAAGGGTACTTGAATGAGATGGAAAATGATAATATATTATTAGTTTCATTATTTTATAATAATGTAAGTGTTGAAGAATACAAGGTTAATCGAGTCTCAAGGTTAATGAAGGGAGACTGTATTCATCAAGTGACTACAATATTGCTTGAGCAATTGAAAAAGAAAGAAGGAAAACATAATATCACCTGAGTGAGTTAGTACTAACCGAGTTATACATTTTCTGAGTAAGTGTAATGTTTACCAAGTGACAACTAGATGAACAAGTTTGAAAAATTATAATATGAGGCCAAATTTTGATGGAAATATGAAAATATCAAGAAGGTCTAAAGAAAGAGTCAAAGTTTGTTGCAAGATCTATGATTGAGAAAATTCTTAATGGAGATTGAATGAAGACAAGGATGAACACAAATTCTATGTAAAGTTATATTTTCTATGTGTCCAAATTCATTTTATGAAGGATTTATGTTGTAAACCTAAGATGAACAATTCTAATTAAGTAAAAAAAGATGGTAGGATCTTGAACAGTTGATAAAACTATTTAAGGAGATATTGGAGATAGTTTTAGGTTGCTATTGTTATTGGTTGATGATTATTGAGTTTTCTACTAATCAAGAGAAGATCAAAGTGCAAAAGTGAAGAAGAAAAAAGGAGATTATTGAGCTAGGTAAACTGAGCAATGAAAGGAGAAAGAGAAGGAATTGTCCAACCAAGTCCAAGTATAGAGTGAAAAAAGATCCAAGGAAGAGATCAAAAAATGAAAGAGCCAAAATAAAGATCTAAACAAGAAAATGTAATATCCATTCTAACAGATCACTTTATATTGTTATTGTTTAATCTTTGTAGTAGAAAATCTTGAAAGTACCAAGTCCACCTAAAAAGTCTATGAAATCATATATAGTAACATCAATTAGTGGTGTTTGTAAGTTCTTTAAATAGAGCCACTCTTTTTAGTCAAGGATAGGGAGTGATAAGATCTAGAAAATCTTTTGGTGAAATCCTCTAACAAGGTCACTTTAATAAAGTGTGTATAACCTTTAACAAGGTTGTCTCCTAATAGATATCACTTTAGAAGAGTGAAATTTATCCACGTTAAGATATTGATGCTAAATAGTGTGAATAATATTTGTGTTGCAAGTTATTTTACATGTTTTACAATTTACTACAACACAGTAATAACTAAGATATCATGTAATGTCCCCACTTTAACATATAAATTAAATAATTAATAAGTATTATATATTAATATTAATATTAAAATAATAATATTTTATAAATAATATTATATTATAATCATGTAATAATATCATATTATATTGTATTATAATAGTAATCTGAAAATATAAATCTAATATAAGAATAATGATATTATCATTATGATATATTTTAATATGGTAATACTATATTAATACAATATAATATAAATATAGTTGATATACTAATTGCAATATAACTATTAATATTATATTAATTGTTATAGCTAAGCTTAATATATATATAATTATATAATATAACTATTAAATTAATATAATATATTATGAAAGGGTGTGACTCTTACAATGAAAACATATATATAATGAATAAATTCTAGAAAAGGATCATGAGATAGAAATTATCAAAACCATCTGGAGAAAAATATGGCAAAAGAATTTATATAAAAGGGAAGTCGTAGATAAATGATGGACCCCCAATTTGGGTTCATTACAAGTGGTATCAGAGCTAGCATCTTGCTAGCTTGTAAATCATTTTTTAAAAGACATTTTAACTATCAAAAGCCTTGTGTACTATAGCTTTCGAATGCATTAAAACAATGGAACATATCAAGGCAGTTCCCAGAACAAATCATGCAAAGAATGATAACAAGATAATTCCAAGCAATATAGATCCATTAGATATGCATAATGATCATTCTTCTGCTGGTGTACTTCATACATCTGCTAGTTATGATGATCGCCTTCTTGACATTTGGATTATTGAGCCCTACAAGCCTTGGTACAACAGTGACACTATATTTCCCAGAGGATTTAAAAGCTGTGTAACATTCTACAGTGTTTTAGATCCGGCAGAGATGTGGAATTATATTTTAGAAGTTCTGAATGCTAGACTAAAGGAACCAATATTTAAGCCAGGCCACGCAAGATATTGTCAGCAGCAGGTTTTGATCTGACTTCATTAACACCAGTCGATTGAGCTTCCAGTATTGGATCTTCAGCAGTCATATAAACCATAAATTACAAACTACTATTTGAATGCATTGAAAACGTGATATTGAAAATGATATGAAGAAATACCTGTCAACACAACCTAATACACATGAGAAATTAGATAAGTAAAAATCATATTGAATAATAAATCCTCATTGGTGAGAAGATCGTTGACATGCAAAAAGATTTCAAGTGGTACAACCATTACCTACTGTTGAAAAAGACCTTGATGGATTATTAATATTTTTTGTGAAACTATGGAAAAGCTTCTCCATATTTTAGGGTTAGATCCATTTTTAAGAATTTGGAACTCTAATTTATTTGCCACATCTGTTGAGAAATAGTTCAAGCATAAATTGGAAGGGCAACAAGTGGAAAATAATGGAGGAGAAAGAGGCAGCCAAGGTGTTTTTTGAGCTGAAACCTCTATGCACCTAGTTGTTTCAGATTATAGGGAACTCTCAAGGGAATTCTAATTCATTGCTACATTTGCTCATTGCATGTGTGCAACAATCTGCGCCTCTAGTCTTAAATCCTTAGGGTATTTACAAAAGCTGCGGAGGTTTTGAGTGATGGCTCAATTTCCCAATAATGGCACCTCATTCAAAGTGCCATAACAAAATTAGAAAGGAATGATATCCAAGATCAACCGAAACATATCCAATAAAAATCTTAGTATGCAAAAGGAGGTTATGATGATCAACGAGTGATGAAGTAGGGCATAAAAGTGGGCAAGATTCAAATTTCAGCAGCAAAGATATATATTGAAAAGCATAAATGAATCCCCTGAATTATATGGTACGAAAAAGGGAATAGAAAGAAGACTTTATAAAAGACAAGAATATAATTTCAGCATAGGAAATCATAGTTATGAGAGATGGTGAAAATACTAATAAAGGAAACTTATGAAGAAGGGAGAACCCTATAATAAAAGGTGAAACACATGCATGTCTTCAAAGAAGAAAATTAAATAAAGGAGAGGAAAAATCAACTAAGAAATGAAGTTTTAAAAGACCATCGTCACTCCCAACTTAGTTGGTCTATGCCCCATACTAATCAACATCAGATAAGAGACTTTAATGTGGGAAGTGGATATGAGGATTATGTCATACTCCCAAATCACCACTTCAAACACATAATGGTAATACGGTATGGTAATGATGTAAGTTTATATCTTCTTCATATGTTTTATTAAGAGATAATTGTTAGTGTCTTTCTTATTACTCACACATTTTTTATTGTGAAGAATATTGAATAATCTATCAATGATTCTAGTTACAAAATAAAAAGAATATATGAAAATGAAATATAAATGGAAAAAAAATATATATATATATATATATATATATATATATATGAAAAAGGAAAAAATGAAATATAAATAAATGTTGATTTAAGGAAAAAATAGTAATTAGAATACATTTCAATTACAATACAAAGAGTCTATCTTTCATCCAAAATTATGTAATCTTAGATGGGGAGTTGGTGGAGGGAAAAACAGAGTAATTTCGAGCACTTGTTAGAATCGCTTGGAGCTTGTTTCACACGCCCTCTACACCATCATTCTACCATCAAGATGATCATAACAAGGAGAGAGAAAGTTGTTTTTTTATTATAAGAAGAAATCTTTCAAATGAACTAAGTAAATTAAATTTAATACTCATCTTCTCATCCACATTATGATATCCTAAGGTAGGGAGTTGGTGGAGGGAGAGGGAGAGTAATTTTGAGCACTTGTCAGATATGCTTGGAGCTTGTTTCATGTGCCCTCTGCACTGTAAATCTACCATCTTATGATGATTGTAATAAGGAAAGGCAGAAAGATTCCTTCCAAAGGATTATGTAAATAAGAAAAGGGAACCCTACCACTTTCCTATGGAGTCAGCAATCAAGAGAAAACACCCTATTGTAGTGCTAGTTAAGGGAAAGATAGTAATGGCTCCTTTTCACAAGAACCTTTCTAGCCAAACAAGCAATCCACTAAGTAGACCACCCCGTGTGGATGCCTAACACCTACCACCGAGGCCAAGGGGGCCAAAGTTCTGCTCTTGGGCTTCGTATGGAACTGGCTTGCATTAACTAATTATTATTCAAATTTCTTTGAAGTTTATATATATTTATGTACATGTATTGATGCTTATTTTGTGGTCGCAGGGTTCATAAGCCTAATGAAGAAGTATAGTCATTGTGCATTGTTAATTTTAGGATCTAATCAAGGTTATGTATGATGTGTCTACATCGTGTATGCTTTGTGTCTTCATCTGTCTACATCGTGTCTACTTTGTGTTTTCATTCATTAAAGATGTATGTGTTATAAACCTTCTAGGCCTTTTGTAAGAAAATATGTTTTGTATCTATGAAAAAGCTTGTGTATAAAAGATTTTGGTTGAGGGCAAGAAAATTCGAGAGGGGAGGACTGTAATGTCCCCACTTTCACATATAAATTAAATAATTAATAAGTATTATATATTAATATTAATATTAAAATAATAATACTTTATAAATAATATTATATTATAATCATGTAATAATATCATATTATATTGTATTATAATGGTAATCTAAAAATATAAATCTAATACAAGAATAATGATATTATCATTACGATATATTTTAATATGGTAATACTATATTAATACAATATAATATAAATATAGTTGATATACTAATTATAATATAACTATTAATATTATATTAATTGTTATAGCTAAGCTTAAAATATATATAATTATATAATATAACTATTAAATTGATATAATATATTATGAAAGGGCATGACTCTTACAATGAAAACATATATATAATGAATAAACTCTAGAAAAGGATCATAAGATAGAAATTATCAAAACCATCTGGAGAAAAATATGGCAAAAGAATTTATATAAAAGGGAAGTCATAGATAAATGATGGACCCCCAATTTTGGTTCATTACATATCACTAGGTAATAACTAAAATTTATTGACAATCGATAATACAAGGAACAATGTGATAACAATTTTGAAAAAAGTGAATGAATGGATTAAGTATTGAGATGGATGTGTATACTGAATAATTGAAGTTGTTGTTATTGATTTTTATGATGCTTTAATGGTGTTGAAATGTTTAAAGGGAATGTGAGATAATTGGACATAACTGATTCACCCTCCCTCTCAGTTATCGAACAATTTGATATCAGAGCACAATGCTCAAATAAATAAGTTTAAATATTCTTGAGAAAAAGATACAATTTGTATAAGAGAGAGCCACTAAATATGAACAAGGAGAAATTTTCCTAATGGAAAGACCGAATGAAGCTACATCTTTGTGGTATTTGAGACTATCTCACACATTGGTTGGAGAATGAATACACTACCCCTGGTAGTCCTTTTATTGTGGATCAAATGAATGAAGAGAGGAATCATAATAGTATGATTATTGATATTGCATCTACTCTCAATGATGTCAAATTTGACGATATCAAGAACTGTGCCAATGCTAAGAAAATGTGGGATAAATTGAAGCTTGCATATGGAGGAGATGACAATGTAAGGCTAGCCAAAGATAAAAGCTTGAGAGGTATGTATGATGAAATGAGAATGAAAGAAGGTGAAAATGATGCACACTATGTAAACCAAATCAAAGATGTTGTGAGTGCAATTAGAGCTACTGGAGGAGCTATTTTTGATTCTAAAATTGTAAGTAAAGTTATAAGAACTCTTCTACCAATATATCCTATCAAGTTTTCTTCTATTCAATGAGTAAGAGCTATGCCTAGAAATGATCTAACACTTGATGGTCTAGTTGGTCAATTGACTTTGTTTGAGTTGAAAAATTATGATAAAAGTATGGTTACTATGGGAAATAATTTTAGGTCCTCACTAACCATCAAAAATTAAGAGAAAGAGAATAAAATCATAGAAGAAAGTGAGTCTAAAATCAAAGATGATCTGGATGAGATTGAAGCACTACTTATAAGAATGTTATCAAGAGGTAAAGGTAAATACAAAGGTAAAATTCCCTTGATCTATTTCAAATTTAATGAGGTTGGTCACTTTTCTACTAAATGTCCTAACATAATCAAGTTTGATAGAAATAACAAGAAATATTAAAAGTACAAGAAGAATAGGGATTGCATAGACAAAGGAAAGAAGTCATGATAAATTACAAAAGAATAGCATACTAACTTTATCTCTAATAATGACAAGGAAGTATTTGAAATGGTTTGTGTTGCAAGAAATGAAGGTCCAAATGGTGAAAGGTATGAGAATAAAACTACCCTTATTTCACATGTCGTAAAGAATGATTCATGGGTTATTGATAATGGTTTCTCAGATCACATGTTCAGTGATCTAAGTAAGTTAGATAAATTTGAAGAAATTGATGATGGTGGAATTGTAAATTTTGGTAGTGATGTTCCATACTTAGTGAAAGGTAAAGGATCAATAATGTTGAATGAGAAGATTAGATGTGATGACACATATTGGGTTCAAGGACTTAAATCTAATCTTCTGAGTGTTGCTTAGTTGAATATCTTAGGACAAGCTAGAATTTGAGAAAAGGAAGGGCAAGATCTTTGATGATGAAGATAATCTAATTGGAATTGGAATACAAATGAATGGTAACTTATTCTACCTTGATCTTGTTGGTGTTTGAAAACGTTACCCATTTCCAATTACCTTGATGAGAACAAAACATATCTAGGGGCAGCTAACTCCCATTATCAACACATCCATTTAGACACCAGGCCAACTATAAGACATGACCCTTCTTCTTCTTCAGGCTCTGCAAAACCTAGATGGGTAGACCTATAGATTCTTTATATGGTACTAGTTGTCAAAGCATACACTGAATCTAATATGAAGCAGATGAAACCCTTATTTCTCCTATTAACTCATGAAATAACAACAATCTACAGTAGCTAAATGTAGATCTATGAAATTCATAATCTGAGTGAGGGTTCAACTTTTATAGCTCTTCAACATGAAAGGGAAAAGAGTTTGATTAATAATTTTGATGTTCAACAAATCCTCAAGCATGCAGAAAAACCTAATGATCCTGTAACTGATCAGTGCCAAATCCATTGGGCAATTTCATGAATCCAAAACATACATCTATGACATTAGGACATATTTTGTATACCCAGACATCAGATCTATCTAATCACCCTATGATTCAGACATCAATGTTCATTCAGATCTCATTGTCACAAAATATCCTTCTCAGCATAACCAGTAACCCTGTCAAACACATTAAGCATTTACTTGGCACTTTGTTCCAACAACAAAATATATCAGATATACAACCTTAAGGGGAAGCAAATTGATCTCAGCTCTTCATTCTAGGACCACATAAGACTACAGATTACTGAGACAGGAGACGAGAACCAAAATGAAATTAATGAAATGCTTGCTCATATGTATTCATTTCCTTGAAACAATACAATCAAATGCATGTAATTAAAACATGAAACAACCTAATGTATCAGAACTATCTGTACTATAATTCTTAATTGCTATTCACATGAGAAGAATTTGCTAAAGAATGAAGGTGGAATTACAGTTCTGGATCCAATGAAGTGGTCTCACAGAATGACTGCAAATTCTCTACCAACAGTGGTCTCACAGTCACAAAAAATTGGAACCTCTCAAAATGGAAGAAAGAAAGAATAAATAGGATAGATGAATTCTCGAATCTTCTATGCAATTGCCATCTGTCGACTTAGAAATCCACCTCCTGTAACTGAAAAACCTCTTTCATTTCTTTACCCATCTGATTTGATTTGGTGTTTCATCATTACACTCTAACTGACTTCCAAATATCTTAGCTAAATGATGAAATCTAATAATTGAATCCAAACACATGGTAACTGATCAAATTTTAGCTAAAACACCATGAAGACACAAAATAATCAGAGACAAAAGTTACTAAATGCATTTTAGGCATCTTTTCACTGAATCCTGCAACTGGTGATTCAAAACACCTAATAAAACATGCCAACCAACCTCTAATAGAAAACCCCCTGTAGCAAGAACAGACTACTACCTATGCAAAAATTGACCTCATATTTGGAAAATTTAGATCTTCTTAGTTCCGACAGTATATTGGAGTGCATACCTAGCCTCCCAAAAATGCCCAGGAAGTTGATTTGAGAAATGCTCTTCTGGTGCAAAAAACATGTCTTCACATTTGACTTTTTAAATTTTAAATTTCAAAAATTTAAAATATCTAAAGTTGGCACTTTAGAATAAATCCATTTTGAAATTTCATTACGTGCAAATCAGATTTTTGAAATAATAATTTAAAATTATTATTTTTGTATTTAAAAAAAAATTCCCTCTATGCTTCTTTGGGCCCACGGGGCGCCACCTAGGCTACCACATGGCGGCCCCTGATTTGTTAGCCGATTTGCTTTTTCACCCACTTACCTCACCCTTGGCCCGACCACATCATTTGCCTCATCATCGCTGAGCAGGCCCTCCTGCCACGTGTCGAAAATGCGCTTCCTCGCATTACTTAACTACCTACATCTTCATAATGCGGAGATGCGCACGCCGTCAGATGCGGCCACATGGCACAATCTGCTGCGATCTTAGTTTTAGTGCCATGTCAGCTCACGTGCATGTTAGATTAAAATTTTGCATTTCCTCTATCCTACTGACGTCATCCTCAATTGGTTCAGACTCGTGCACTCAAGCCTTGTCTTCAAAAGTCTCACGCTTCAATTCACAATGCATGTTGTAGAGAGTTGTATTAAAACACTTGTAAGTCTCACTTTCCCATCAATGTGGGATATTCCGCTTTACTGGTTTTCCCCCTATTTTGTGTTGCATGTGGTTTTTAACTAGCATTCTCTACCTTATGCGAAGATGTGGATCATCCCCTCCCTTTTTCCTCTTGCGTGAGTCTATCTGCTTTTGATTGACGTGGACTTCTTCAAATGGAATCCTTTTTTTAATTTGGCATTGCTTCTGCGTTTGATGACTTCACACCTTGCTAAATGCATGTTCCATCATTTGGCAAGCCAATTGATATTATGTCATGAGCTGGGCTGAATACGCATTTCTTGTAGTCTTTTAAACTGTGGCTCTCTATGTTTTGACATGTTCTTTGACTACACTGATTCTTTTTTAAAACAATTTGCAGATTCTATTCTATCCCTGCCTTTGTTTTCGCATGAAACGTTCTTTCTATCAATGCGTGGAATGTTTAATGTTAACATTGACTGCACTTTTGATGGTGGCTGGTGATGCCCCTGTTTGTTCAACCACATTCCTTTGCTGCCACCAGACCTAGGGAATGGCCCCTGCAAAACAAAGAACGTGGATAAACATGGGCATTTTCCTTTATAATATGGCGCCTTTTACCTTCGATGCATTTGCTCCTCTCTTCTTTTATATGCTGGTTCTTTGTCTTAGCGTGGAGAATTTCTTACAAATATGGCGTTGGTGTTCTTTTTGATGGTGTGGGTGGTTCTCTTATCTGATGGATGTCTCCCTTTTTGATGTGGGCTCTCTATGAGGCATCTCCTATTTTATTTATGTAATCTGCTCATTTATAAGAGGTGTGAGCGACTATTATTTTGATTGCTATGGCTACATGTTTGCAATCCGCTGCCTCTTATACTGCTTTGGCTTGCTTATTTTATAGAGGATAGCTTCCTTCTTCAAGTCATGGGGTCGTCTGCTCCCAATTGGTGTAGATGCCCATTTTCTTTATCACTGACCAATCCCTCTGCTCACATGGGTGTTCCCCTGCTGAAAACCCATGGGCATATTCCTCTATTTGGCTTGGAGTTGATTTCCAAACCTTCCTGCGTGAGCTTCATGTTGTTAAAAATCTTTCACCTTCGACTTTTCTTATTGTGTTGATGCTTCTTTTCTTCATGCCACATCCCCTACTACAGGCTATGGCTTCTTATTGTAGGCGGCTTCCTTTCTTTCAATCTCCTGATGCTTCTCCATTTATGTTGTCATAAGAGCTCTTCTATTCTTCTTGGCCATGGTTTTATGCTATTTTAAAATGTGGAGGTCTGTTTCAAAGTTCCCTGCTTCCTCCATTACAACCGCTTCCTCTGTGAAAAACATGGCTTGTTGTTTTGGTGTGAAGTGCCTTAGACTGCCTGCGGAAAAATTCCTTTTAATGGCATCTCCTTCAACATATTATCACAATACTTTTCGATAGGGACATCATTTAAGCCATAACATAAACCATTTCGTAGAATAGAGGCAACAAGAACTTCATCTATGTGATTCTACTTTGCTTTCTTAATGCTCAAACTCTTATCATCACTTGTTGAGTCAAAAAGAAAAACTTATCGTGATGTTCATGCCATTTACATCATCATTTGTCTATAATATTTTAATCCCCTTTCATCTTGCAAACCTCACAATGCCTTATTGATATGATAACAACTGTGGCATTCATCATCCATGCCAATGTTGTGATGTCATAAATCTCATTTGTTACTCTATTATTCTACATTGACCATCTGATGCTGATTAGAATCAAGTTCGACCACTGAAAACCACTTTTAAAACTCATTTTTCAATGTTCAGTCAACTATCAAATATGCGCCAGGAGGTCCATTGACTGGCTTTGAAAACTGACCAAATCAACTGATCAAGCTCTAAAACTCAGGATCTCTGTTCTTTCTGACATGTTCAATAGGCTTGCTAGATCTCGTTACATGATGACATCAACGTCAAAAGATATTGACCCCCAGAGTTTCCAACTTAAATTCACCTACAGAAAAACATGTTAGAAAACTGGAAAGTGCGTTTGGAAATGGCCTAGAAAACTGAACAAATGGGCACTTAGGGATTCAGAATCTAGGGCATTGTTTCTCTGTCATGAGGATGGTATGATTCTATGATTTTGGCTCATGAAAAATAACTGGGCACAAGTGGCAAGCGTCTGAAGTTGGCTACTCGGATTTGCAGGACAGGAAACAATGACAAGATAATGATTTTTACAAATGGAATGACCCTGGAAAAGTGTGCAAATGGATTCGTCAAGATTTGAAAACTGGCACACTTGTAGTATTTTTAGTATAGAACACAGGGAAATAGACCATTCAACCTTGCCGATCACGGATTTCCAGTTACAACATTTTGAACAGGGGTATTGATCAATCTGCAAATGCTGACACTAGTAAAAGTTACAATTTGCATTTGGAATCACGTTTGAAAACTAATCAAATGGATTCGTCATAAGCTGAAACTTGAAAATTAGCAAGTCTCTAACATCTAAAATGGAACACAAAAGGAATTTTAGCATTTGGGTCAACTGGTCAAAAGTTACAACACGTCAAACAGGGCTTCCCAGAAATTTGAATACTTTGCAAAAACATGAAAATAGTAACTGGCCAACTTTGAGGGATTCAAAACCTAGTCGGACTCAAAATGAAACAAAATCTAAAACATAGGTTCTAAGATATGGACACTAGACACTCTCAAAATAGAAAGTCACAAAACCTTTCTGGGTGCGAGATATTCAGATGCAAACACAACCTCCTGTCACTATTTGACACTTGGGCAGAATTGTAAAATGACAAATGCTTGAAACAGGGCTTCGCCAAACAGCTCGAAATATCAATTTAACATCATGGAACACTTAGAAACACTGAATGCAAGGTGCTAGAAACATTAAACACCATTTATGTGTTAACTCAACAGCGGGGTACATAGGCTTCACAAAGCATTTATAGGCCTAATTTTCTCAAATTTTGAGATGTGACTAAAAAATGAAACATGCAAATTTTAGTCCCAACAGTGGCTTTGTCTAGGGATGTATGCCCCTTGTGGGCATGGAAAGGATTCAGGTCTTAGGGATAAGTAGACCACACATCTAACAGCAAAACTTTCTCTCTTGAACAACTTTATTGAAAATAGGAATCTACTCTAACTATGTACAAGCGATGGCCTCGGACCACCAAAAGTTTTAGAACCCCTTACCTCTGTCAAAAACCTAATTCTCATTTACATCCTTCTAAGGAAAACTGAAACTCTCTTTCCCATCAATTCCACCAATTAGATTAGCAGTTTTAAGCAAAACACTCGGCAAAATTGAATTCACACTTTCATTCTCATAATGCATACATATATTATAATTACCCTTTACTTCATGCTCATTATGAGAGAAAAAATCAGCATGCTCATAATTATACAAACTGGACTTAGAATCAAAATCCAACAATGATTCATGCATGTTGATCGGAAACACAAAAACTTCATAATCTACATCATTCACCAAGTTGCAAACACCAAAAACTTGCAACTCACCTTGTGTCTCCGGCTTCAAGAAAAAAAGAGAGGATTTGAATCAACTTTATGTATCATGTCATCACATATCAAATCAGATCTAAAACTTACTGAAAAATTATCACCAGAGTCTTCAAACAAAGGTTCATTAGACATATGAAAAGAATCTTCATTAAAATTCTCATCAGCAGAAACTCTACTGGCATCAATATTCTCATCAAAGAAATTGCTAGAGATACTTTGAATGTGTCAAACTCACTAGCATAAGACTCACCAACCTGTAGAGAAGATTTAACTATAGATTCATGTGTACCATTGTTAGTATTCACTTTATTGCATGAATCATGAAATCTCATCTCAAGTAACTGTAGATTACTATCATATACTCCATCTGGATCAGATAAAAAACCAACTGATCTCTCATCATCATTAGTAACATTAATCATAGAAATATCTTCATTAAATGTTAAATCAGAATCAAAAGATATCAATAACCTCTCGTTATCATCTCTATAACATAGATCTGATTTAACATCACTCATGACAGTAGTAAATACATCTCTACTGGTCTTCATTTCTTCAAACAAATCTTCATGTTTATGCTGAAAGTCTTCAAAAGAATAACAATGTTGATATGCAGGATAACAAACATAGGTGTATACATCATACCTTACATCATCCTTACGAGATGCATGCACTAATAAAGGTGACGTTGAATCACACATTGACATATACCTTTCAAACTCATGTTGCAACAAGGTTGAGACCTCATTTGTACTCGGCAGATCTCTTTCACAAACTTCTTCATCTTGATTGCAATTATTTCCCAGATAATCTGAAGAACTTATAACAGTAACACCATTAGTCATACAATCTGAACAATTAGTAGTAATTTCACAATATATATCCTCTTCCCTACACCACATCTGGACATTAGATGCTTCACTACATTCAACTTCATTGCAGGAAGATATTTCAAGACTACTGTTATAACTCTTTTCATTCTCAAACATATTGTCATAGGACTCATCACTTTCACTATGACTATCAACATTTTCAATTTCAATAATACAGTAACCATTCTTTTCTAAATAGCCTTCACATTCTCTAAATACTCTCTCAAAGTATTTAATCTTTTCAAATCTTGATTTCACTGTCCAATGTACTGAATCAGGCATGAAGACTAATAAAAACACAAAAGCCCATGATAATTCACTGGGTCTTGCTGAAATGGGAAGCTCTAAGATTTCCAACTTGAATTGCATGTAAATCTGAATTGCATCTAAGTCATCTACACTTCCCACATTCCTTAAGATAGAAGAAATGACTTGACTATGAAGCTTTCCATACAACATAAACAAATTTTCATGTACCTCTTCATAGCTTGACAAAGTGTTATTAGATCTACAATTTGAAACCATTTTGAGAATGAAATTTTTACGTCTTTATCCTAGTGCTAAAAACCACTGAATAGAGGCAACCCTTTTTTAACGTTTGACTTCCATGAAAAGAAAACATGAAAACCAAAATACCTTAAGTGTTGGTGCAAACTTCGATCTGCTGATTTGGCATAGGTGCAATATTGAAAATCCTTTACACCACTGGTTAAAACTTTGTAGAGCCGCCACCTCTTTGCAAGAGGAATATAACAATCACTACTATGATTCACTTTTACATTTCAATTTCTTTATAGCAGAAAATTTCAAACAACACTTTAAAACTTATCAAGAATTTAGAATTCCTTTCCAAGAAACTATCAACAATTTCATATCTGCCCATACAACTAAAAGTCCTTCAAAATTTAGCAATGAAATCAACTAGGAACAACTGGTACAGAGATTTGAGAGTTGCCACTCACACTTGGTGAGAAATAAAACATAATTTGTCACCTGAAAAATATGAACCAGACCTTCAATGTAGGAAAAAATTGCAAATCATTATTATCTTGGAAAGAAAATATACTTTATAAATGAATTCTTGACTCTAAACTTTCTCAACAATACTTGCAAAAACTGAACTGATTGAAGATAGACCTATGATAGTCATAGAACACAATTTTCATCCAGTTTCACAACATACTGCTATCCATGAATAAAGTTCAACTGGAGAACATGAAACTTCAGCAAGGAAAATTAGAAATGCCTCTCACTATAGATTTGCTATATCCAATCTGTTTCATGGTAGAGATTTTTGTTCTTTCTACATGCAACTCTCCAGCAGAGTCTCCATTTTGTTGGTGTTTGAAAATGTTACTTGTTTCCAATTACCCTGATGAGAACAAAACATATCTAGGGGCAGCTAACTCCCATTATCAACACATCCATTCAAACACCAGGCCAACTATAAGACATGACCCTTCTTCTTCTTTAGGCTTTGCAAAACCTAGGCGGGTAGACCTATAGATTCTTTATATGGTACCAGTTGTCAAAGCATACACTGAATCTAATATGAAGTAGATAAAACCCTTATTTCTCCTATTAACTCATGAAATAACAACAATCTACAATAGCTAAATGTAGATCTATGACATTCATAAGATGAGTGAGGGTTCAACTTTTATAGCTCTTCAACATGAAAGGGAAAAGAGTTTGATTAATAATGTTGATGTTCAACAAATCCTCAAGCATGCAGCAAAACCTAATGATCCTGTAACTGATTAGTGCCAAATCCATTGGGCAATTTCATGAATCCAAAACATACATCTATGACATCAGGACATATTCTATATACCCAGACATCAAATCTATCTAATAACCCTGTGATTCAAACATCAATGTTCATTCAGATCTCATTGTCACAAAATATCCTTCTCAGCATAACCAGTAACCCTGTCAAACACATTAAGCATTTACTTGGCACTTTGTTCCAACAACAAAATATATCAGACATACAACCTTAAGGGGAAGCAAATTGATCGTAGCTCTTCATTCTGGGACCACATAAGACTACAGATTACTGAGATAGGAGACGAGAACCAAAATGAAACTAATGACATGCTTGCTCATATGTATTTATTTCCTTGAAACAATACAATCAAATGCATGACATTAAAACATGAAACAGCCTAATGTATCAGAACTATCTATACTATACTTCTTAATTGTTGTTCACATGAGAAGAATTTGCTGAAGAGTGAAGGTGGAATTATAGTTCTGGATCCAATGAAGTGGTCTCACAGAATGACTGCAAATTCTCTACCAACAGTGGTCTCACAGTCACAAAAAACTGGAACCTCTCAAAATGGAAGAAAGAAAGAATAAATAGGATAGATGAATTCTCGGATCTCCTATGCAATTGCCATCTATCGACTTAGAAATCCACCTCTTGTAACTGAAAAACCTCTTTCATTTCTTTACCCATCTGATTTGATTTGGTGTTTCATCATTACACTCTAATTGACTTCCAAATATCTTAGCTAAATGATGAAATCTGATAATTGAATTCGAACACATGGTAACTGATCAAATTTTAGCCAAAACAACATGAAGACACAAAATAATCATAAACAAAAGTTACTGAATGCATTTTAGGCATCTTTTCACTAAATCCTGCAACTGGTGATTCAAAACACCTAATAAAACATGCCTACCAACCTCTGATAGAAAACCCCCTATAGCAAGAACAGACTACTACCTGTGCAAAAATCAACCTCATATTTGGAAAATTTAGATCTTTTTGATTCCAGTGGTATATTGGAGTGCATATCTAGCCTCCCGAAAATGCCCAGAAAGTTGATTTGAGAAATGCTCTTCTGGTACAAAAAACATGTCTAGACATTTGACTTTTTAAATTTTAAATTTCAAAAATTTAATATATCTAAAGTTAGCACTTTAGAATAAATCCATTTTGAAATTTCATTACATGCAAATCAGATTTTTGAAATAATAATTTAAAATTATTATTTTTGTATTTAAAAAAAAATTCCCTCTATGCTTCTCTGGGCCCACAAGGTGCCACCTGGGCTGCCACGTGGCGGCCCCTGATTTTCTGGCCAATTTTCTTTTTCATCCACTTACCTCACCCCTGGCCTAGCCATGTCACTAACCTCGTCATCACTGAGTAGGCCCTCCTGCCACGTGTCAGAAATGTGCTTCCTCGCATTACTTAACTACCTACATCTTCATAATGCGGGGATGCGCACGTCATCAGTTGCGGCCACGTGGCGCAATCTACTGCAATCTGAGTTTTAGCGCCATGTTAGCTCACATGCATGTTTGATTAAAATTTTGCATTTCCTCCGTCCTGCTGATGTCATCCTCAATTGGTTGGGACCCGCGCACTCAAGCCTTGCCTTCAAAAGGCTCATGCTTCAATTCACAATGCATGTTGTAGAGAGTTGTATTAAAACACTTGTAAGTCTCACTTTCCCATCAATGTGGGATATTTCACTTTACTGGTTTTCCCCCTATTTTGTGTTGCATGCAGTTTTTAACTGGTATTCTCTGCCTTATGCGAAGATATGGATTATCCCCTCCCTTTCTCCTCTCATGTGAGTCTATCTGCTTTTGATTGACGTGGACTTCTTCAAATGGCATCCTTTTTTTGATTTGTCATTGCTTTTGCATGGGTCGATGTCTTCATGCCTTGATAAATGCATGTTCCATCATTTGGCAAGCCAATTGATATTGTGCCGTGAGTTGGGCTGCATATGCATTGCTTGTAGTCTTTTAAACTATGGCTCTCTATGTTTTGACATATTCTTTGACTGCACTGATTCTTTTTTAAAATAGTCTGCAGATTCTATTCTGTCCCTGCTTTTGTTTTAGCATGAAATGTTCTTTCTATCAATGTGTGGAATGTTTAATGTTAACATTGACTACCCTTTTGATGGTGGTTGGTGATGCCTCTGTTTGTTCCACCACATTCCTTTGCTACCGCCAGACCTGGGGAATGGCCCCTGCAAAACAAAGAATGTGGATAAACATGGGCATTTTCCTTTATAATATGGCGCCTTTTACCTTCGATGCATCTGCTCCTCTATTCTTTTATATGTTAGTTCTCTGTCTTAGCGTGGAGAATTTCTTACAAATATGGCGTTGGTGTTCCTTTTGATGGCATGGGTGGTTCTCTTATCTAATGGACGTCTCCCTTTCTAATGTGGGCTCTCTATGAGGTGTCTCCTGTTTTGTTTATGTAATCTGCTCATTTATAAGAGGTGTGAGCGACTATTATTTTGATTGTTGTGGCTACATGTTTGCAATCCGCTGCCTCTTATACTGCTTTGGCTTGCTTATTTTATAGAGGACAGCTTCCTTCTTCAAGTCATGGGGTCCTCTTCTCCCAATTGGTGTAGATGCCCATTTTCTTTATCACTGACCAATCCCTCTACTCATGTGGGTGTTCCCTTGCTGAAAAGCCATGGGAATCTTCCTCTATTTTGCTTGGAGTTGATTTCCAAACCTTCCTGCGTGAGCTTCATGTTGTTAAAACTCTTTCACCTTTGGCTTATTCTTATTGTGCCGATGCTTCTTTTCTTCATGCCACATCCCCTGCTACAAGCTACGGCTTCTTATTATAGGAAGCATCCTTTCTTTCAATCTCCCGATGCTTCTCCATTTATGTTGGTGTGAGAGCTCTTCTATTCTTCTTGGCGATGGTTTTATGCTATTTTAAAATGTGGAGGTCTATTTCAAAGTTCCTTGCTTCCTCCATTACAGCCGCTTCCTCTGTGAAAAACATTGCTCGCTGTTTTGGCGTGAAGTGCCTTAGACTGCCTGCAAAAAAATTCCTTTTAATGGTTTCTCCTTCAATATATTATCACAATAATTTTCAATAGGGACATCATTTAAGCCATAACATAAACCATTTCATAGAATAGAGGCAACAAGAACTTCATCTATGCGATTCTACTTTGCTTTCTTAATGCTCAAACCCTTATCATCACTTGTTGAGTCAAAAAGAAAAACTTGTCATGATGTTCATGCCATTTACATCATCATTTGTCTATAATATTTTAATCCCCTTTCATCTTGCAAACCTCACAATGCCTTATTGATATTGTAACTATGGCATTCATTATCCATGCTAATGTCGTGATGTCATAAATCTCATCTGTTACTCTATTATTCTACATTGACCATCTGATGCTGATTAGAATCAAGTTTGACCACTGAAAACCACTTTTAAAACTCATTTTTCAATGTTTAGTCAACTGTCAAATATGCGCCAGGAGGTCCATTGATTGGCTTTGAAAACTGACCAAATCAACTGATCAAGCTCTAAAACTCAGGATCTCTGTTCTTTCTGACATGTTCAATAGGCCTGCTAGATCTCATTACATGATGACATCAATGTCAAAAGATATTGACCTCTGGAGTTGCCAACTTAAATTCACCTGCAGAAAAACATATTAGAAAATAGGAAAGTGCGTTTGGAAATGGCCTGGAAAACTGAACAAATGGGCACTTAGGGATTCGAAATCTAGGGCATTGTTTCTATGTCATGAGGATGGTATGATTCTATGATTTTGTCTCATGACGAATAACTGGGCGCAAGTGGCAAGCGTCTGAAGTTGGCTACCTGGATTTGTAGGACAGTAAACAATGACAAGATAACGAATTTTACAAATGGAATGACCTTGGAAAAGTGTGCAAATGGATTCATCAAGATTTGAAAACTGGCACACTTGTAGTATTTTTAGTATAGAACATAGGGAAATAGACCATTCAACCTTGCCAATCATGAATTTCTAGTTACAACATCTCGAACAGGGGTACTAATCAATCTGCAAATGCTGACACCAGTAAAAAGTTACAATTTGCGTTTGGAATCACGTTTGAAAACTAATCAAATGGATTTGTCATAAGTTGAAACTTGAAACATAGTAATTTTTTGACGTCTAAAATGCAACACAAAAGGAATTTTAACATTCGGGTCAACTGGTCAAAAGTTACAACATGTCAAACAGGGCTTCCCAGAAATTTGAATACTTTGCAAAAACATGAAAATAGTAACTGGCCAACTTCGAGGGATTCAAAACCTAGTCAAACGGACTCAAAACGACTCAAAATCTGAAACATAGGTTCTCAAGTATGGACACTAGACACTCTCAAAGTGGAAAGTCACAAAACCTTTTTGGGTGTGAGATTATCAAATGCAAACACAGCCTCTTGTCGCTGTTTGACACTTGGGCAGAATTGTAAATTTGACAAATGCTTGAAATAGGACTTCACCAAACAGCTCGGAATATCAATTTAACATCATGGAACACTTAGACACGCTGAATGCAAGGTGCTAGAAACATTAAACACCATTTATGTGTTAGCTCAACAGAGGGGTACGTAGGCTTCACAAAGCATTTATAGGCGTGATTTTCTCAAATTTTGAGATGTGACTAAAAAATGAAACATGCAAATTTTAGTCCCAACAGATCCTGTAGTTGAGACATGTTAATTTTATAGAGTTGAGGATGTTTTGCTATGACATAAGAGGTTGTATCATCTAAACTTTAAAAATATGGTGAAAATTAGTAGAAAGAAAAGAGTAAGAGGGTTCCCAAAACTCCAAAAACCAGAAAATGGTATGTGCAAAGAATGTCATCTCATAGTTTTTTCTAGCAAGGCACACACTGTAAATTGTATTATAGAATTGGTTCATACTGATTTATGTGGTCCAATTGGAGTTCAAAGTTACTATGGTAATAGATACTTAATATTATTTGTGGATAATTATTCAAGGATGATGATTGTAATGTTAATACAAATGATATGTTCAAATGGCATAAAGCTAGATTTGAAAAAGAAACTAGTAAATCACTTAAATGCTTAAGATTTGATAGAGGTGGTGAATTTATTTTTGGTGAATTCACTAACTTTTGTGCTAAGAATGACATCAAAAGATAGTTATTAACACTAAGGACACTCCAAAAAAATGGTATTGCTAAAAGGAGAAATAGATCTATCATGGATTGTGTAAGGACACCAATGATTGAGAAGGAAGTTTTAAAAATATTCATGAGAGAAGCAATCAATACTATTGTTTACAAACTCAACAGAGTTCAATTGAAGAAATGAATAAACAAGACACCCTGTGAGATATGATGTGGTCATAAATCTTACGTAAGTTGTTTTGAAATCTTTGGAAGTAGATGTTACATTCACAAAGATGCTAGGAAAGGTAAACTTGATGTTACAGGTGATAAAGGTATATTCCTTGGCTATACATCTAAGATAAAATCTTACAAATGTTTGAACAAGGCTACTAGCAAGATGATTGAAAGTGAAAATGTAAGACTTGATGAATTTGTAGAAAGGAAAAATCTAGAAAGAAATAAAGAACCCAAAGATTACAATAATATTCTTATGTCTATGAAGAGGAACTTGATACTCTACCTATATTACAACATAGAGTTACTGAAAACTAGATAAGAACACCTGAGTCCTAGATAGGTATATTGAAGCACTAGATAGAGAATCATAAAACTAAAGATGTATTGGCCAAATATGCGAGGAATAACCATTCACCTAAATAAATAATTGGATATAGAAGTGATGGGGTACAAAAAAAGAAGCAAAATAAGAGAAGGTACATGTTTAATTGATGAATTTGAACCTAGATCAATAATAACTACATTAGATGATGAATGTTGGCTTAACACCATGAATGCAAAGATTGATCAAATTGAGAAGAAAAATACCTGGACACTTGTATCAAGACTTGCTAACATGAATATGATTGGAACAAAGTGGATGTTTAGAAACAAGTTGAATGTGAATGGAGAAGTGGTAAGAAACAAGGCTAGATTGGTTTGCAAAGGATATGCACAAGAAGAAGTAATTGACTAAGGTGAAACTTTTGCACCTATTGCAAGATTGGAAGGTGTAAGAATATTGTTGGCTTATGCCACATAAAAAAATTCATGGTCTATCAAATGGATGTAAAATATTCATTTCTAAATGAAATACTTGAAGAGAAAGTCTACATTGTACAACCCAAAGGATTTTTTGAGGTTGGAAATAAGAACATGGTTTGCAAGTTGAACAAAGAACTATATGGATTGAAACAAGCCCCAAGAGCATGGTATGAAAGGTTACACTCTTATTTGATTAAGATTGGATTTTCTAGAAAAAGTGAAAAAAAAATCCATATTTAAAGAATGAATCACAAGATATGGTATTGATTGCTCAAATATTTATTGATGATATAATATCTAGTTGAAATTATATATTAAGAAATTTTCTAAACAAATGAGTACAGAATTTGAAATGTCATTGTTTGGAAAATCAAAAATTTTATTGGATTGAAAGTCTATCAAAAATAAAAAGCTATTAATATCACTCAATCCAAGTATGTGAAAGAAAGCTTGAATTTTTTTGGGATGGATGAGACTAAACTAGTTAGTAGACCTATGGTGACTGGAGTAAAATTATCAAAAGACGATACTACTAGTGAGGTTGATCAAACACAATACATATCTATGATTGAATAGGTACAATATGTTGTACATAGTAGATCCGATATTGCCCTAGCTATTAGAATTATTATGAGGTTTTCATCTAATCCAAGGGAAGCACATATGACTATTGTGAAAAGGATATTTAGATATCTCAAAGGAATTAAAGATTATGGCCTATATTATAAATATGAGGATGACTTTAATCTTAAAGTATACAAAAATGTTGATAATAGAAAATGAATAAGTGGTGGTGATTTATTTTTAAGAGAAAGCTTGATTACATTGATAAGAAAGAAACATAGTTGTGTTTCAAAATCTACTAGTAAATATGAATTTGTTTCTACTGCAATCAATTGTTCAAATATTGTATGGATTAAATTTTTTTAGAAGAAATGAAAGAGGAGGTATCTGAGTTTGTCACTATCTACTATTGTAACACAAGTGCTATATATATTTCAAAAAACTTGGTGATGCATGCAAAAAAAGAACATAAAAATAAAGTATCATTACTTGAGGGAGAAAGTTAAGAGAAACACATAAGGCTCGAGAATGTGAAGTCCAAGGAAAAAAAAGATGATATATTTACCAAGCCACTACCTAAGGATGCTTTTGATTATCTAAGAGGTAAACTAGGGGTCCTAGTCCTATTCAAAATTCACTAGGTGAAGCTGCATGTTGCATCAATTCATGGATGAATTGTAATATCTTTATGGAGTTGAAGTAGAAATGCATACTTTAAGAGAATTTTTGAAGTTGTGAAGTTAACTATAATGAAATTTTTGTAATATGTACATGAAGGGTACAAGGTTAACTACAAGGTTTTATAAGTTTCATGTTGAGATTTATAATGACCTTTGGCATTTCTATCAAAGGGGGAGAATAACCTAAATGGGTAGAATATGTTGAATGGTATGATACTTTAAGTAAGGGGGAGAAGATATTGTAAGGAAGAATATACTGAATGATAAGAGAACTATATGTCAAATAGGGATAAAGATACAAATTTGAAGATGGGAAGAATTGAAAGATTGAGCTTGAAACAAGAGATCACAGTTAAATGGGGAGTAATATTGAAGATGTTGAGGCATGTTTTTCTATTAAAGATACATACTAAGTAACAATTTGATGAACCAAAATTGACAAGTTGTATTATTGTTAGTGCATGCATTTGATTATCTCATGTAATGTTTTTAAATGTAAAATCTTATGTTATGTGTTTCCATCAATTTGAAAGGGGGAGATTGTTATCCCCTACTGATAATGTAAGTGATAGTGGGAGATTATTAGATGGTAAGTGCTTTGAATGTATGTAAAGGATTCATATCAGTTGTTATATTGTAGTTCATGTCAAAGTCTTAGTTGGCTAGACGTTATGCTAACTTAGGAAAGTATTATATCATTTATATTGATGAAGAGAATTTGATTGATGAAGTGGATTTGAAGAAAGTGTGATGAAGACAAAATTGATATGTAAGGTATTCAATGGGTAGTTGAATGAGTTGGACAATGATAATGTATTATTGGTTCTTTTTTTACAATCATGTATTTTTGAGAAGTATTGAAGAGCACAAGATTAACTAAGTCTCAAGGTTAATGAAGGGAGACTATATGCACCAAGTGACTACACTATTTCTTGGGTGATTGGAAAAGGAAGAAGGAAAACATGGTGTTACCTAAGAAAGTTAGTATTAACTAAGTTATATGTTGCATAGTAAATTCAATGTTTACTGAGTGATAATTGGATGAACAAGTTTGGAAAATTGGAATTTGAGGCTGACTTTTAATAGAAATATGGAAACATGGAGAAGGCATAAAGTAAGAGTCAAAGTTTGTTGCAAGATATACAAATGAGAAAATTAAAGAAGGATTTGATGATGGAGATTTAATGAAGATAAACATGAACCCAAAATTCTATATAAAGTTATATGTTCTATGTGTCTATTTCATTGTATGAAGGAATTTTGTTCTAAACCTAAGATCAATGATTTTGATTAAGTTAAAAAAGATGGAAGGATCTAGAATAATTGTGAAAACTATTTAAGGATATGTTGGATATGGTTTTAGGTTTCTATTATTGTTGGCTGATGATTATGTAGTTTTCTATTGAACAAGAGAAGATCAAAGTGTGAAGGTGAAGAAGGAAAAAGGAGATTGTTGGGGTAGGTGAACTGAGAAGTGAAAGGAGAAAGAGGAGTTATATAACCAATTCAAAGTAGAGAGTCAAAGAAGATTAAATAAAGAGAATAGATAGTGAAAGAGCCAATATATAGATTTGAACAAGCAAAGTTAGTTTCTATTCTAACATGTAACTTTATACTATTACTGTTTGACCTTTGTATCATAAAATCTTGAAAGTACTAAGTGGATCTAATAAGTCTTTGAAATACTATATGGTAACATCAATTAGTGGTGTTTTGTAAGTCCTTTAAACCAAGTCACTATTTTTAGACAAGGAAATGGAGTGATAAGGTCTATATTTTCTTTTGGTGAAATCCTCTAACAAGTTCACTCTAACAAAGTGCATGTAACCTCTACCAAGGTTGTCTCCTAATAGAGATTAGTTCAAAAGAGTAAAATTTTTGGATTTCTAATCCTAGGTGCTTTTTTTTCCCTTAATAGGGTTTCCACATTAAAATCTTGGTGTCAAATTGTGTGAATGATATTTGTGTTACAAGTTGTTTTACATGTTTTATATTTTACTCTAACTCAGTAATAAGTAAGATATCACTAGGTAATAATTTTTTAAAATAATAGCCGGTAATACAAAGAACAATTAACAATTTTGAAATAATTGAATGGATGGATTAAGTATTGAGCTGGATGTGTATACCTAGTAATTGAAGTTATTTCTATTGATGTTTAGGATGCTTTGATGGTGTTCAAATGTTTAAAGGTACTATGAGATAACTAAATATAACTAATTCACCCCCTCGAGTTATCTAACATTTGTTACAATTTGGGCCTATTTCATTATTTGGTACCATACACTAAAATTCTTCTTCTTTGCCATACACATGTACATCAGTTTTAGGGGCCAAATTTGAAGAATTTTTTTGGGTATTTTATTTTATGCTTATATTATATTCAATCTCCAATAATGGTGAAATTTCATCTTTATTGAGGAAGATTTCCTTATTACTTCTTACTTCATTATATCCAATAGTGTCATTCTAGTTATCCATATTAGTTTGTTTCCATCTTTATTTTATATCCTTTTTGTATATTTCATTTTCTTGTGTTATTTTATCCTTCTTACATCTGCTTAGAATCATTGTATCAGTGTCTTTAGTGCTTTCTAAATTAGCAATTTTGTGTTGATAGTTTTTTGGTGTGGACATCTTTTTTGCAAACACATATGGTACAAAAATGTTGGAAACTACTTCATTGTGATAGGTAGGAACATTCTTCTTGGTGGAAAGTTTAAATCTTTCCTTTCTTTCTCTTTGATAATTCTTCTAAAAGGTATTACAAAACTATTGTTCAAATTCCCCCCATGATGATATTCTTTGTGAGGGTAAGGATTCATATATTTCTCTTGCTTCTCCCTTGAAAGTTTAGGAATAGAGAATCATAATACTTCTTTCTTCATACAACTATATTCATTTACAAAGTTATAAAATGTGTCTAGATGAGATATTGTTTATTTTTTCCATTCTCCATAAAACTTTGGCACAAAATTTAATAGATTAGAACATAACTTGTTAGGTCTATAACTAAATATTTTGAGATCCAATGGTTTGATGCCTTTGAGAATTAGTGGTTTTCTTTGGGATAAACAATTCATTTCTTTTTAGAGAAAATTTTGCTTCTTTTTTGGGTTGTTCTCCACAATAAAGTCACAAACATTTATCTAAATAGAGTCCTCACCTCCTATAGAAATATCTAATTTACCACACCTTCTAGGATCCTTTCTCCAATATAGTGTAGAACAAAGCTTCTTTTCTTCTTTTGGTTTGTGAAATTGCAAATCTTGGTATCTTCACACTAGATATTGTGAGAAACTCTCCCCAAAAGAGTCACCAATCTATTGATTCCTCAAATTGTTGGTTGCAAAAACTATGAGCATTTCTTACTCAATGTTGGATAATCCAACATAATTTGGCCAATGACTATAATTTATGTTGAATCATCAAATCCTCTTGACTCCAGCCTTTGCTAACCTAGGTGGGTGCATCTTTTGGAGACATTTTTAGGGTTTTCTTAGGAATATTTTATCAATTCATGCTCTTGAGACTACAAGTAATTATCAAGGAGAAATCATAACATAAAGATGAATACTTTTTCAATGCTTTGATGAGTGTTCTAGATGTAAATGTAGGATGTAAATAATGACAATGACTTGATTTAATGTAGGTAATCAGATAAAGAACTTGACCAATTATAACTTTAAATCAAATTAATCATGACTAGGCTAGTCCTTTTCCATTGGGTAAATAATGACAAACCCACAAATAAAACATCATCAAAACTCGAAGACAATGTGCACACCATTAGATATAAGATAAAGAACTTGAGGAATATGGACCCTAGTTTAAATGAATTTAACCCTAACAATGGAGATGAATTAGATAACCATTATATAGTATGTGCAATATTTGATGATCAAAGATACATATAACATTCAATCCATAAACAATAACATGAATTCAAAAGGACAATATTGACAAATGACTTATTAAACATCTAGATATCCAAATTGAGTGTCAAAGGAAATCATTTTTATATTTCCATTTGAAATAAGGAATAACAAAAAAAGAGTGTAGATTTCATAAACCTTGAAATAACATCAACCATTAAAGTTCAAACTATCTTATAATACAAAATGAAAGAGGAAATATATCCAAAACAAATGATTGTATTTGTATCATAGATAACTTGTATCTTATAACTTGTCATAATCATTAAATGAGATATTGTTATCTCTTCTTATACAAAATGAAGGGGTGCAAAAAAGATTTAGATATCTTTAGCACACAACTATTCAAGACTAACTAAATAATTATGCATATAACCTAATTTTTTTTTAACAAAACTCCATTCTTTTCAGTCTCCAATCACAACCTCATCCTCTTCATTAATTAGTACTCCCACATACACTAGTTTAGATAGTTCCATGTATTCACTAGTTAATTTTCAGATCTAGACATGGGTTGGCCATATAAATTGGGAAACTTTAGGAATTAATTTATGTATATCTTTTCATTTTTCCTTGTTGCAAAATGTACATCATTCTGGAAAACTTTCTTTCCAAAGTGATGATTTTCTCTAACAATATATGGAAATTATTAATCTTAAAAATCTCATTCTCCTTGAAACAAGTCATAGCTCTTTGAGGTAATACCATCATCTCACTTTTCTATTCCTCCAAGTTCTTGATCTTTTCATCATTGTCCTTTAAGGAAAGTATGACACAATGTTCAATCAAAGTAATGAGAAATATATTTTGTTTTTCTTGCTACATATATGCCAATTTTTTTGGTATAGATTCCAATGTATCAACTGTATCCTTAATCTATCAAGGAGAATTAGGATTTCTTTAGGTTATCTCATAAAGCTAGGCAATTCAAACTAAGAGGGTTTCTATTTCCTTTCTAACTCCAACAATATAGTTTTGTTGTTCTTGAAGAAATCAAGCATGTTACTTAAACATTGTAACCCTTAAAATACTTCATTGCACTTTCCTACTATCATTTTCATCCTAAATTCTAGGATATCCTCAACATTTCTATAACTGCACTCTTTATGAATATCTTCTTCTTTGACTTCTTTAGATTGTATTTCCTTAACTTCACTAACAGGGACTTCCTTATGAACAACGATGGACCTAGGCATTGGAAGAGATTTCACGGTATTAAGTTGGATTTCTAACCTCCTTTTTTATGTGTGCATTTTATTTATTATCAAATTCATATCCATTTCCCTTATTTTAGTTCCTTAATCCTTTCTTTTACATTCTTCATCTGAGAACTATTAAACATGGTTCTTTGCATCAAATAATTTGCAAAAACTAGGGGGTTGGTTTTATCCATTTTTTGTACCACTCCCATTCTTTTTGGCCCCTTGGAGATGTCAATTAGCTTGGGATTATCACCTTTGTATTGAAAGTCTCAATTTTTGGGTAAAAAATGGATCCCTCTATTTTTCCAATGTCTCAATTATAGTGGCAAATGTTTTATCATCATGTTTCATTACTTGGTCTAAAAAGAATAACTCTATGAGTGTCAAGCCAAGAACAATAATGATATCACCTTTATGTACAATTTCCTTGGATTCTTCTTATGTATAAGTCATGTCATCCAAATGCAATTCATCAACCATCTACTGTACTATAGGAGAATATTGTGATTCGTCAACTCCCTCCAATTTTTATTTTTCCTTTCATAAAAATATTTTATCTTATATATAATTCAAAAATACTTGAATTCCTAGGTCTTGGTAAAATTTTCTTTCTCAATAAATATTTGAGAGATTCTCTCTCTTTCATATTTAGTATTAATTATCTCATCATTTTCCACTATTAGTGCATGATAACCATGTACTTGTTCACGGAAATCTAGTGCAAGTTGTGGCTTTTTAGTTGCAATATCTTCTTCCAGGATCCTTAGCATGTGAGAAACTTCTTTTGAGCCTTCTGCTTCATTCAAGTTATCATATGTGACCAAGGGAGTACTTCCCTATTCAGACTTATAAGCCTTTTGTTTAGAAGAAGAGGAATCTACAATTTTCTTTCCTTGTGAGCTTGTGTATGTTGTGGTTGTTCAATTTATTTTCAAAACATTAAATGCATTTGTCCACCCTAATTTCCTTCAATTCTATTTCATCATAGATACATGGGAGCCCTTTAACCATTGATTTTCAATGTTCAACAAAAATGTCCATTTCTCCATCCTTTGCATTATTTCAAGAATTTGATTATGGTTTTTGATGATATCCTCTTAAATGTTAAACTAGTGATTATATCTTGCAATGGCTTCCATTCACAAAAATAAGACATAATAATAACTACACTCAGAATCAAAGCACCAATAACATATATTATTACATCAAAATAATGACTTGGAGTACATATTACATCCATGTATTTAAAAGAAATCATCTCCTCCATTTGTGTTAGCAGTGAAAGCTCTTTAAATGAAAACTTACATTGAATACTAATAAAACTAATATATTATATACAAATTGACTCTCTAAATGGTGCTAAGTAGGTCTCCACCCTTATTTATATCCATTAATGGGTGCATGAGCTTATATATGACATAATAGAATGAAAGAATAATAATATAAGAAGATAGAAGATGCGAGATGACTTGGAAGTCTCTAGGAGCTCTAAATATGAAAGCTTAGCCTTCTTTAGGTGTTTCTAGGAGTTGAACTACCATAAAAATGCTTTTCTGATGCATAAAATACTTTGAAATAGAAACTAGCTATTAAATCTCGACACATTACTTCTTATTCAAAATTTTTGGCACAACTCTATTGAAAACACACCTATGCACCTTGGTGATAGGACCCAAAATCCCAAAAAATCTTCCAAATGTCAAAACTGAATTTCCAACATCTAGGTTATTTCACCCTTTATACTAAAGTGATGTCTCGATATTTATTCTTGAACTTGTCTATTATCTCCACAATATCACTAACCTCTAGTAAATCTAATGCATCATGCTTTTTCTTTACTACTTGCCAATAATTTCTTACTTCTATCCTTGTCTCCATAAATCTTTAAGCTTGGTGTCTTGTTCTAACAATGCATCTTGAGTTCTAAATGCCTTTTGTACATCATCTTCTGATGTAGCATCTTTGAATGTACTTCTAAATTTCTCAACTACTGATTGTATCAAAAACTGCTTGGTATTTGACTCATCTTCAAATATCTCAATGCTAGTGGTGTTATAGTACCTTTCCACTTCCAAAAATTTCTCTTGAGATTATTCTTTATTTTCTCGATTCCCTCATGTAATCCATCCATTACTTTATTCCCCAAGGATATCTTCTCTATCTAATGGTCTAGCTTATCTATTTCTACCACTAAGTATACTTCTATCAACATCTAGTATCTTTGGCCCTTTATTGATTTAAGTGCTTGTAAATCATTGGCTCGGGTATGCACTTCATCCATTAGCCCAAAATCTTGGTTTACAATAGAAACCAACTTGTTGACATTAGTATGGATATGGTGCATTGGGTTCAAATTACCCTGTATTATTTGCAATCCCCTTTCTTCAAAACTTGATGCCATCACTAGCACTTGTCTAAAAATGAATCCATTTGTAACCCAACCTATTTCCTTCCAAGTACATCTCCAAGAGAGATCTTCAGATTTTCCAAGTCAATGGGTCTCACTACTTCATATAGGTAGCCTCTTAGTAGTTCATTTTTCTTTCAAAGTGTTATCAATTCAGACTCATCCTAATATATATGTTTGAACATCTCCGTAAGGCCTACCATGATGAACACTTTAGCCATGTCCACTGTGGGCTTCTCAATATAATCTCCTTCATCTAGTAATCTTTAAGAGTCAATTCATCATTGTCATCATGGGGAGGAAGAGTGACTATATGAGCTAGAAGGCTTGATCTTGATTCTTCATAATGAAGGCGAGTGTTCTAGCATCACACTTAGGTGGCTTAGGCTTCTTTATTGCTTTTATCAATTCCTTACCATGATGGTGTGGTCCCCATTGGTGACATGTATTTGGCTAAATAATTTGGTTCAAAAGAAAGCTCCTTTACCTTATCATTCCTCTCTAGAGTCTTCTCATGTTGAGGGAGTTCTTTGGAGGGAGTTTCTATGCACAGTTGGGCTAAGGATTTGGCCTCTATATCTAAGGGAACTTGTTGAGTTTCTTCTACTATTTTCCCCTCTTCAAATACTTCATCAACATGAAGCTATTGATATTCTCCTTGGTGTTCTAACTTTCTTCTTCTTCTTGTATTGCTAGAGGAGGTAGAGCTACTGACCCTTTATCTAATACTGTTTCCATATCCCATGGTAGTGGTGGTGGAATGCCAATAGGTCTTTGAGTTAGAGGAGGAAATTAATTCAAATCCTGTCCCAATGGTTGTTTTTTCGAGGTATCCATTATATTTTCCCCCACCATCTTGGTGCCTATAGGCATGAAGTTAAAATTGAATAGGTCAAAAATATTAGCTCCCTCACCCTCCATCTTTGAAATCCACTTGTGTTATTCATCTTCTAAAGTTTCTACCCAGATAGGCTCTATTGGAGAAGATGGAGGTTTTTGAGTAGAGATTCTCCTTCTCTCCTCCTCTACTACCTTGGTCAAGTAAGTTCCCTAGAAAAAGGGGGAAAATTTTATTTATTCCCCTTCTTCCACATCCTTTGCTTCAAGAATGGTCTCTGGAACATGTGGAGAGGGAGTACTCTTCTTCATTAATATCCTTCTTCTAACACCTACCACAATTTTTTCATTATGGCTCTCTTCAGTATGGACAAGGTGTTGAAAAAAAATTGATACAATTATGAAAATGTGTTTCAATCATTATTTTTGCACTTATGTCAAACTTGCTACTTTCTGGTAAGACAATAGCTTAGATGATTTGAGTATTGTCATTTATTTGATTGATGAAGAGGATTTGATCAAATGAGATCTCAATAGCACCTAGAGGAAAGGATGAGTTATGTTATGGAAAATGAGTACAAAGATTAGTTAAGATAGGGTAATTACATTGTATTGATTATCTACTTAAGGTTGCCAAGGTTGGATACACTAAAAAAATCTAGAAGAACAAGAGAGAATAATTGAGTCTGCAAAGCTTGATCGAGTGGACAATAGGTGATGAGAAAAGTTAGTGCAAGCCGAGTAGAATAAATTGTTAGAGCTAAGAAAAGTTAAATTCTAGTGTATGTTGAGTGATACAATGTTAGCTGAGTAAATTTTAGTTGATGCTGAGCACCAGTAAACTTTAGTTCATGCTGAGTAATTTGATAGTGCATGTCGAGCAACATAGTATATGTCAAGCATCAAAAGGAAGTTAATTTCAAGTGTTAGCATTATGATCAAGATTGAAAATTTGATGAATCTAAGCTAACAAGTTTGATTTCTTGGATTGTGTGAACTATATGGAAGATAAGCTTGATGAGCTGGTGGCACCAAATTTAGGATGAACTATTTTTAGGTGAATTCAAAGAGGATTGAAGGAGAAGATTCTAAAAGGGAATAAAATGAAAAGATGGGTAGATTCATTGAATCCTACCTAATCCTACCTAACCCTAAAATGGATGATAGAGGATGAATAGAAAAAGATTTAAATTTTCTATTTATAAAGATAGTTGGTTAGAAGCAAAGGTTTTCATGTGGGAGAACCTAAGGAAGACAAGGAGTATAGAGTATTGCTTAATTTAGTGACCAAAGAGAAGAGACTGTAATTGGTAATGTTGGCTCCTAATTTAATAAAATTTGAATAAACAAGTATGCAAGGAAAAATTGCATCTATGGGAAGCTATCTCCAATAATGGACACAATTCACTAAGAACCTGGGCCAACTATAAGGCTACACTCCTTCTACACTTTAGGCTCTATGAAACCTAGGTGGGTGAACCTCTTAGGATCCAATTATGTGACCAGTGCAATGAGAATAATCAGAATCTAGAATAACAGATAAAACCCCTAATTCTTCTAAATATTAACCAAGAAATCACAAGCATGAAATAGCCAATAACATGACTCATGAAAATGGCAAGCTAAGTGTGCGTTAAATTTTGAATAGCTTTCAACATAAAAGGGAAAATTGATTTAATATGTTGATAATAGCTAGACCCAGGTATGAGCAACAAAACCTAATGAGCCTATCTCTAATTAATGCCTTATCTATTGGGAAATTAAATGAATTACAATCATACACCTTTTGGAAATCTTTGACACAATTCCTACATCAAGATCCCTGATCTATCTTTCACCTTGTGAACACACATCTACTATAGAATGAATATCATACTCATACAATCCTTTCATGAAATCTACAAACCCTGTGACAAACATCAAGAAATTACATGGCTCTTTGTTCCACAAGCAAGATATTTCAATCACATACATTTCTAAATGAAATGCAACCCAATTTATGCCCTTTGATCACAAACTAGAAAAGATTATAGATCTACAAATAGGAGACATGATTCAAACTGAATTTAAATCCCTTTGCTACTCTTCATTTGTTTTCCTTGAAACCAAATACATGAAAGATGTATAGAAATGACTCACAAATCACCTAATAGATAAGAACAATTTGCATAAAACATAAATTGTTGTTCAATACAAGAGAAATGTTGGGTGTGTAGTTTTCACAGCCTGAGTAGAGCTCCTAGAACTAAGAATTGAAAACCAACCAACAACCTTTTTAGAGGAAAAGAAAGAATATATATGAAGAGGGAAATTCCTAGATTGAATTTGCAATTGACATCTTTCCACATGAATTTCCCTCTCTTTTCCATGAAAAGACTCTCTCTAATCTCTCTCCTCAACTGCCAAAATCAAATCCTCATCATTTGATTTCAAAAAGCAAGAAATATTTGAGACATCTGATTCAACATCATAACTAATTTTGATGCAAAATTTTAATCAAATTGAAGCAAAAACATCACAGAATCGAAACATACTACATATAAGACCTTCTGAGCATGTTTTAAATGTTTTGTCACTAAATTCTACAATTGAATAATCAAAACACCCCTCGGAACACACAAATCAATCTCTGAGAGAAAACCTCTTGTAGCATGAACCAATGGAATTTTGTGCAAAAATGGACTTCATATTTGCATAGTTCTTCTCTTCTCAGTTCTGAGGAGTGCATATTTCACCTATAGGAAACCCTCTGAAAGTTGATTTGAAAAAACATCCCTTTGTTATGAAACTCTAACTTGCACCCATGAATTTTAAATTTTTCAAAAATTTAAAATGTTCTAAAGTTTGAACTTTAGAAAAAGACCTTTTAAATTTAAAAGTCCTGAATCGTGCAAATGGAAAATTTGGAAAAATAAAAATAAAAATTTGATATTCAAAATTTTATTTTTCCCTTTTATCCTTGCATTTTGGGGTCAACCTGGGTTTGACCAGGTACCACATGGCATGTTGTGATTGGCTCATCTCTACCACCAATCCACCACATTATCCTAGGTCAGCACCTGGACATCACCACCAACTGGGCTGGCACTGCCACATGTCCTGTTCCTGCATGCCCACAATTTTTAACTGGTGAGCACCTTCCTTTTGTGGGCATGCACCCACCATCAAATCATGACATGTGTCATGATCTAGTGCATCCTCTCAAACTGGTCTTCATTTTGCCAACTCACCACGAGTTGGGCCCATGCTACCACATGTCACGTGCCTCCATTCTCGCAATCTTTAAACCTCGTGCAACTTCATTTTGCAAAAATGTGTTGGCCATTGATTTGGACACTTGGTGACATCTAGTTGCATCTGAATTTTTTGGTACCACATCAACATCTCCATAGATTTGTTCAAAATTTAGCTTACATCATTTGAGGTGGGCTCCTACACAAGGCTTTATGTCCACAAAAGACCACAATCTTTAAGACATTTTCTTATGGTGTGAGATTGTATTTAAACGTTATAAATCTCCCCATGTAACAAATGTGGGACTATTATTTTATACTTGTTCCTGCGCCTGCTCTGCGCCTTCATGCCACTAGTGTTCCCCTTAATCTCCAGCTCCCTCTCTTCCTTTAAACTAGTGGCTTCTCTCCTTGGGTGTGGACACTTTTTCTTTTTTGGCATTACCTGTTGCTAAAAACTTCATCATTGCCTCTTCATTAATTGTCATCAATTGAGTAAAAGTAGATTTCGATGACATTTATGCATGATCATCATTGTCCTCCATGGGAAATGGCATGGCAACTCACTAGGACACTCAGTTCTCCCTTGGTGGATTCAAATCCCTTGTGTGGGCGCAGGCTTCTTTCTTTTTAATAAAACTATGAAACTTGCAAATTCCTTGTTTCAATTTCCAATAAAATGGATGTCCAGCTATTGCGCATGCTTCTTGTTTAGATGTGAGTGTTATGTTCTAAGCTCCTTTTGCCTAAGTTAGCTTCACCTTATTTTCATGCCGTGGGTTGTTCTCTTTTTGTTTTGATGTGGGCTCTACCCCTATTTGCGTTGACTTCTTACATGTATGATCTTTTATTGTTTGATTGTGTGATTGTGGCTCCTTTATATTGAGTCATGGGCTTCTTAGGCTCTTGCAGTGACTCCCTTCTTTTACTAGTGTGGACTACCTATTGAAGCTCGTGTTCTCTTGTTTTCCTCTACCCATCATGCACGTGGCTCCCTCTAATGTCATGGATGCCTTTCTTCCAATGCATGGACAAATTCTTGTCTTGATGTGCAACTCCTCCAATGCGTGAATCTTTGCTATGGGTGCCTTAATGCCCCTATAATCATGGGCCTTTGCTCAAAATTTGGAGCCTCCCTTCACATTTTTTTGTTGTTGGCTTCCCTACTATGGCATGCACTCTTCGCTGCACCAATGTGAACCATTTCCTCTCCATCTTCATGCTAAATTATGGATATTTGAAACAGTTACTGTGGCATCCTCTTTATTTGGCATCTTCCTCCTCTAATGTTGCCTTGGGGCTTACTGCTCCCTTTAACATTGTGGAACTTCCCTGAAAATCATAGGCTTCCCATTTCACATCTCTACTTTGTTTAATACTAAAGAAGTTGAAGTCGTGGTGCCCATCAAAAAATAGCCTAACTAGCTTGTTATAAGAGTAACCATAACTGTGGTGGTTTAAGGCACTCAAACCCAGATCAATATATACAGTGGAAGCTTCAAATGTAGGATTGAATTTTGAAACATTTTTTTTAAAAAAACCACATCATTAAAAATCATATGAATCGAAGAAGTCAACAATGTATTGTATTGACTATGCTCTTCTACTGAAGAAATTATATGGAAAAAGCTCGGACAGACCTACAGGAGAGCCCAATCATAAAGGTCCTTAAACCCCTCTCTTATAATCATCAGGACTATCATACTTCTACAACTTCCCATGCTCAGAGAAATATCAATGTACATTGAGCGCTAGTCTAAAAATAAGAACCATTTAATCCATGTGCAACTTCATCAATCTAATGTAATTTAGTCGGACCCTAAAGTGGGTCTGGCTAAAAAAAATTTGTTTCTGGACAACTGAAATGCTAAATTGATCTATTGATCATCTCAAACTGATTAAAATCAAGTTCGATCATTGAAAACAATTTTTGTAAACTCATTTGACATCATTCGACAAATTGTTAATTTTGCATCAGGAGGTCCTTTAACTAGTCTTAAAAACTAATTTAAACACTTGACCAGGCCTTGAGATTGAACACACTGATTCTTTGCCCCACACTCTTTCACCCTGTCAAATCTCATCTCATGAAGAATTCGATGTCATAAGATATTTGTTGTCAAAGTTGACCTTTTAGAACTTTCTACAAGAAAACATGTTAGAAAGCAATAAACTAGGTTCAGAATCAGCTTCAAAAACTGGGCAAATGGACACTTGGGAAAACAAAACTGGGGGTGTTGGTCCTTTTTCATGAGGACATTATGGATTTTTAATTTGGGCTCATGATGAATAACAGGGCACAAATAGTGAGCGTTCAAAGTGGGCTACTTGGATTTTGCAAACTGGAAACATTGGTAGGAAAATAATTTTTGCAAATAGAATGGACCTGGAAAAATGTGCAAATGGATTTGTCAAGATGTGAAAATTGGCACGGTTAAAGTATTTTCAGAGGACAACACAGTGATACAATCCATTTAGTCTTACCAATCACGGATTAGGAGTTATGACATCACGAATAGGGATTCTGACAAATATGCAAATGCTGACACCAGTAAAAGTTACAAATTACATTTGGAATCGCATTTGAAAACTAATCAAATAGATTTTTCATGAGCTGAAATTTGAAACATAACAAGTCTTTAACCTCTAAAATGCAACATAAAAGGAACTTCATTATTTGGGTCAATTGCTCAAAAGTTATAGCATGTCAAATAGGGCTTCCCAGAATTATGTGCAACGTGCATCAACACGAAAATACTAAACTACCAACTTTGAGGGATCCAAAACCTAGTCAAACAGATTTGAAACAACTCAAAATCTGAAATATAGGTTCTCAGGTATGGATACTAAACACTCCCAAAGTGGTGAGTCATGAAACATTTATGGGTGTGAGATATTCACTTGCAAACACAGCCTCCTGTCGCTCTTTGACACTTAGGTGAAAATGCAGACTTGGCACTAGCTCAAAACGAGGCTTCATGAAATGGCTCAAAATGACAAATTATCTTCATGGAACAAGTGGACATGTTGAAAGGAAGGTGTTAGAAACATTAAAAACCTCATGGGGCTCAAAGGTACAGTCGGGTACAATCTCATCAAAAAGCATTTATGGGGCTCAATTTCTCAATGATACTCAAAATCAAGAAAGCAATTTTGAGTGCCAACAGGTAAGAAAAGAAAGAAGGTTTAAGGGTATGGATGCTTGAAGGGTGAACAAACTATAAGAGTTGAAGTGAGTTTTAAGTTGTTATCAGATCAATGCTTACTATTACTTTCTTATCATTGTATAGGGTAAATCCTTTGGGTTAAGGTTGACCTAATAGTCATTTGTAAATCCTTTAGCTAAGTGACATTCCAAGTGAATGATCTAAAGTCTCTAACAAGGCTTACTCCTAACAAGGTGTTTAAAATCCTTTAACCAGGTCAAATTTAACAAATGCATTGTAACCTTTAACAAGGTTGGCCTTTCATAGGGCATCACTTCAGAAGAGTGAGAATTAGTAGCATGTTACTAGTGGTTTTTCCCAAATTGGGTTTACATGTAAAATCATTGTGTCAAATGTGTTATTGAATTTATTATGTTTCATGTTTACCTACAAGTTTAAGTGATTGTACGATCTAATGGATGCATGCATGATGAATATATTTTATGGATGTGGGTTCAGTAAGGTGTGAAAAGTTTCATTTTTACATCTAGAGCTTGGATAACTGATTCAACCTTCCTTAGTTATTCTGAAGAATTCCAATAATTGCAATTAGAGCTATCTTCTTAAGGGGACTAGTTTGAAGGTACTAGAAGAAAAAGATCAAGATGTTAAAAAGAGAAGTACCCAAGCTTAATAGAGATAACTTTTCTGCATGGAAAATTTTGATGAAGCTATACCTTAGAGGTCTTGGAGATCATGTCCAATCTATCATCACCACAAAGCATGTTGATTCTACTAGAGCCCTCACTACAAAAGTTTTGAAAATGATGATGTTGGAGATTACCTCTGCCCTAAGTTATATCAGTTTTGAAGACATCAAGGCTTGTGATAGTGAAAAGAAAATATGGGATGCTCTTCACACTATTTATAGAGAAGACACAAATGTTCTAAGAGCCAAATCTCAAATTCTTAGAGGTAAGTTAGATCATATAAGAATTCAAGAAGGTGAGAATATTACTAGATATTGCTTTAGGATAAAAGATGTTGTTAATGAAGCAAGAGGAGCTGATGATAAGATAGATGATGAGACTATACTAAGAAAAGTTTTGAGAACACTGCTACCCATTTATGCCACTAGAATTTTTATAATACAAGAACCAAGATGTGTATGAGTTTCTAATTTAACTCTTGAAGGTTTGGTAGGTAGGCTCATTGCTTTTGAGCTATCTAATTTTGATAATTCAAATCTGACAATGTTGAATCTTCTTTCAAAACTAAGCTATCATGGAAGGAACCTAATGAGAAGAAGAAGAAAAAAGGAAAAATGTGTTTCTGGAGATAGTGATATACATGAGGAAGATGTAGAAAAACTTGAAGCACTACTATGATTTCATAGAGGAAAAAGAAAATTCAAAGGTAAGTTACCTATCATGTGTTTCAATTGCAATGAGGTTGGTCATATTGATGCTAGATGTCCAGAGAAGAAAAATTATAGAGGTGGAGACAAGTAAAAAAAGTAGAAGAGATAAAGACAAAAAAGATTACAAATACAAAAGAAAGAAGTCTTGCTACATTTCTTAAGAGGAAACTAAATATGAATCTGATGATCATGATGATGAAGTGGTGTATGTTGCAATGAAGGATGAGTTTGATGAGGATGAGGAAACTGTACTGGTGTCTTGTGTAAACAAGAATGACATATTGATCATTAACAGTGGGTGTTCACATCACATGACTAGAGATAAAAGAAAGTTCATTACCTTGAATTACGATGATAGAAATAATGTAAGGTTTGGTAATGATGCACCCTGTATGACATAAGAAAAAGGTTCTATCAAAATCACAAAAAAGATTTTATGTGACAATTCTCATTACGTTGAAGGACTTAGCTATAATTTGTTGAGTGTGTCACAACTGAATAGTTCAGGTTGCAAGGTTGAGTTTGAGAACAAGATTGCTAAGATATATGATATTGATGGAAAAATAATTAGAAAAGGTGATAAAACTAGATGTAATCTATTCTACCTTGATATGGAGGATGCTACTTATTTAGTTGTAGAATTTGATGGTTTGTGGCTATGACACAAGAGGTTATGTCATGTTAATATCGATAACTTGGTTAGTATTAGTACCATGAGAAGAGTTAGAGGTTTGCTTAAGTTGAAGAAACCTAAAAATATAATTTGAAAACAATGTCAAGAAAAATGATAAAGTCAAGATTTAAGAGTAATATTTATACCTCTAAAGGAATATTAGAGAGTTTTTATACTGACTTGTGTGGACAAATTGAAGTGCAAAGCTACAAAGGAGATAAGTACATTATGGTATTTGTTGATGATTATTCCAAAATGATGACAATTATATTTCTAGAATAGAAATCTAATGCTTTCCAAATATTTAAGTGGTACTTAGCAAGAGTATAGAAGGAAATAGGTAAAAGTCTAAAATGTTTGAGATTTGACAGAGGAGGAGAATTTACATTAAATGAGTTTGAGATTTTTTGTAATAATAGAGGAATCAAAAGAAAGACATCTACCCCTAGGACCCCTCTACAAAATGGAATTGTTAAATAGAGGAATAGATTTGTAATGGACTGTGCTAGGACACTCATGATGGAGAAGAATGTTTCTTTGAAATACTAGAGAGAAGCTATAAGTACAACTATCTATACCTTGTACCATGTGCAAGTCAAGAAAGGTACTCATTCAACACCTTTTGAACTATGGTATGAATACTCACCCAATGTAAATTTAAGGTATTTGGAAGCAAGTTTTTTATTCTTAAGGATTCTAGGAATGGTAAACTAGATGCAAAAAAGTGAAGAAGGTATATTTCTTGGCTATTCCACAAGAAGCAAAGCATATAAGTGTTTAAATACTAACACTAGAAAAGTTGTGGAAAGTACAAATGTAAAATTTGATGAATATATAGAAGTACATGAGGCTGAACCTATGAAGGAACAAAAGGAATACAAATAATTTGTATATTTTTATGAATGTATGTCTACTGAAGAAGATGTTATAAATCAAGTTACAAATCAACAACAAGTTTTAGTGACTATTGAGTCACATACTATGAATGTCGAGTTGCATTCATGAACCAAGCTACATTTGAGTGTTGAGTTATAGAATTAAGTTGAGGCACATTATGATTCTGAAATTAGTGTACATGAACAAGATGTTGAACTACCTAATAGAGATGTACATAGTGATTCAAAATTTGAGAGACCAAATGAGAATAATAGGGCATAACCAAGATTGCCAAAGTATGTCAAGAGACATCACCCTTTAGCACAAATCATTGGAGTTAAAGATGCAATACCAATGGCAAGGAACAAATTGAGAAATGATACATGTTTTCTTAGAATGCATGAACCTAAAATAGTGAAAGCTATTTTAGAAGATGAGGAATAGAGTAAAGCCATGAAAGAAGAGATTGAAGAAATTGAGAAAAATAAGATAGACTCTAGTTCTTAGACTAGAAGATAAAAATGTGATTGTCACCAAGTGTGTGTTTAAAAACAAGTTAGATGAAAATGATGAAGTCACAAGGAACAAGACAAGATTAGTTTGTAAAGGATATGCACAAGAAGAACGGATATACTATGGAGAAACATTCACCCCTATTGTGAGATTGGGAGTAAGAACTCTTCTTTCTTACTCTACATACAAAAGTTTGAAAGTTTATCAAATGGATGTTAAGTTTGCATTTCTGAATGGTATATTGGAAGAGGAGGTTTCTATAGAACAACCAGAAGGACTTTTTGATAGTAACAACAAAAATATGGTATGTAGACTACACAAAGCTTTATATGGTTTGAAGCAAGCACAAAGAGCATGGTATGAAAGGCTTCATAATTATCTTGTGAAGATACTTTATGTAAGGATTTTGCAAATGAAATGAAAAAAGAATTTGAAATGTCTATGTTTAGAGAGATCAATTTATTTGTGGTTTTGCAAGTACATCAAATGAAATATGGTATATACGTCATTTAGTCAAAGTATGTAAAGGAGATAGTAAAAGATTTTGGATTGGAAGATTCTTAGCTAACAACTAGACCTATGGTGATAGGACACAAATTTTCAAAAAATAATGATTAAGCTAAGGTGAATCAAACATTGTACTGGTCTATGATTGGAAAATTACAATACGTAGTACACACCAAACCTAATATTGCATTATTTGTTGGGATAGTTGCAATAGTCTCTACTAATCCCAAGGAGAATCATTTGATGGCTGTTAAGAGAATAATGAGATATCTAAAAGGCATAGAAGACTATGGTCTATACCATAAAAAAAAATGAGAAATTTGAATTGAGAGCCTACACTGATGTTGATTGGGCTAGAAATATTGATGACAGAAAGAACACTAGTAGAGAAGCATTTTCTTATGAAAAAGGCTGGTTACATAGACTAGAAAAAAGAAATAACATATCTCAATCTACTACTAAAGTTGAATATGTTGCCACTACAGTAAATTGTAAAAATAATGTATGGATCAAATAGCTACTCAAAGGTATGAAGGAGGAAATCACTAAACTCGTGATACTTTATTATGATAATACAATCACTATAAATATATCAAAAAATCCTATGATGCATACAAAGACTAAGCACATTGCAATCAAGTATCATTACTTGAGAGAGTTAGTTCAAGATAAAGAGATGAAGATGGAATATGTTAACACAAAAGAGAAAATAGCTGATATCTTCACAAAAGCATTACCTCAAGATGTTCATGAGTATCTAAGATGTAAACTAGGGGTGATACCCGTAACCAAGGCTATCTTAAAAACATAAGAAGTGCCCTGCATCAAACAAGATGATTGACATATGTCAACATTGATGCAATGGATCATACATTAAGAGTTGCCTAAAGTAATCAAAAGAGTTGGAGCTAAAAATCAGTCACAAGCGAGGTGATAGAGGGAGAAACTAGAAATGTTCATATATGCATATTAAGATGAAAAGTCTCTGGCATTATTGTCAAAGAGGGAGAGATCCTGAGGGAGAAATGATGAAATAAGGGATAAATCCAGAAATCTAGAAAGATAGAAATGAAGGGAGATAGAAGATACCAATAGAAGAAAAATGGAATATCTTCTCAGAGGGAGACAATGTACTTGTTGATTACTAGAGAATACAAAATGATTACATCTACCTAGTAATGGGTGTTAGGATAAAACCATGAAAAAATAACAATTGCATGCAAATATAAACAATATCAAAAAATAATATAGATCACACAAAAGAGAACACATGATACCAAGATTTAAAGTGATTCACTCAAACCCTAGGCTAGTAAGACAATTGCATAGATGATATGAGTACTATCATTCATTTGATTGATGAAGAGGATATGATCAAATGAGGTAACAATAGAACCTAGAGGAAAGGTTGAGTTATGATATGGAAAAGTAGTACAAAGATTAGTTAAGATAGTGTAGTTATAGTGCACTGATTATCTTGTAAGGTTGCCAAGGTTGGATACATTGACAAAGTCTAGAAGAACAAGAGAGAAGAATTGAGTTTTCCAAGCTTGACTGAGTGGATAGTAGGTGCCAAGAAAAGTTAGTGAAAGCTAAGAAAAAAATTAGTTGAATCCAAGAAAAGTCAAATTCCAGTGTATGCCGAGTGATACAATGTTAGTTGAGTAAAGTTTAGTTGATGCTAAGCACCAATAAACTTTAATTTGTACTGAGTAATATGATAGTAGATGCTGAGCAACATAGTATATGTTGAGAATGAGATGAAAGTTAATGCTGAGTTTCAGCATTATGAACAAAATTATGAATTCAATGAATCTTAGCTGACAAGTTTGATTTCTTGGATTTTGTAAACCATATGGAAGATAAGCTTGATGAGCTAGTGGTACAAAATTCAAGATGAACCATTTTGAGGTGAATTCAAAGAGGATTGAAGGAGAAGTTTCTATAAGGGAGTAAAATGAAAATATGGGTAGATTCATTGAATCCTACCTAATCCTACCTAACCCTAAAACGGATGATAGAGGATGAAAGAAAAAAGATCTAAATTTTCTATTTATAGAGATGGTTGGTCAGAAGCAAAGCTTATCATGTATGAGAACCTAAGGAAAAAAATGAGTCTAGGGTATTACTTCATTCAATGACCAATGAGAAGAGACTGCTATTTACAAACAAAGAAAAATGGCTTAAGGGTATGGATGGTTGAAGGGTGAACAAGCTATCAAAAGTTGAAGTGTGTGAAATCCAAGTAGAATGGAAGACTAAAATGGAGATATATAATCTGAAAGTGTGTTGTAATTTTTTATCAAATCAAGACTTACTATTAATTTCTAAGCATTGTACCAATCTAGGGTAAATCTTTTGGATTAAGGTTGACCTAACAGTCATTTATAAATCCTTTGTAACAAAGCTCACTTAGGGTGATTGAAATCCTTTAACTAGGTCACATTTAATAGTGTGCATTGTAACCTTTAACAAGGTTGGCATTTTATACGACATCACTTCATAAGAGTGAGAATTAGTATCATGTTATTGGTGGTTTTTCCTAAATTGGGTTTCCACATAAAACCATTGTATCAAATGTGTTATTGAATCTATTATGTTTTATGCTTACATTTCTAAAAAGATGATTTGATAGTAACCTACAAGTTTAAGTGATTATATGATCTAATGGATGGATGCATGCATGATGAATATGTTTTATGGATATGGGTTCACTAATATGTGAAAATTTTTATTTGTACATCTAGACTTTGGATAACTAAATCACCCCTCTCTTAATTATTGTAAAGAATTCCAACATGGGGAGGCTTCTTCCTCTGATGTTCTTGGTGGTGGGACCCATTATTCTTCTGAAGGTTCAAACTCTTACTTCTTTAGTTGTTGCTCTTGTGGTTGATCTGCTACGTGGGCCTCAATCTCTTGCTTCCTTTCCCTAGGGTCTTCCCTTTTCCTTTTATTTTTTCCCTTATCAGCCTCTAAATAATCAACTTCCCACTCATGTTGATACACCATTTTTGGCCTCATTGGTGATTTAGTAGGGTAGGTTGGCATGGTGGCCTTAGCACCTTTTCCTTCTAAGGCCTAATAGTAGCTTGTAAAGTTATGGCCTAGGGAACTAGATCCATCTAAAATGGCTTCTAAATTCGTTCCCTTATCAGCTCTACTATATGTCTAGCCTGATCATCTATGTCATCATTTTCCTCAAGCCCTATCTCTGCATTAATAATGGGTGTATCATAGATTTTATCCCTATTATACAAAGGATATATTACCTCTAGGATGTCCTTTTCTATGGTCTTTAGGGGGGTACTTATTTTAAGCACATTTTATGTTAGATGTAGACTCATATTAAAATAGTCCCTAATGAAGAAATCATATTCATCTAGTGGTCTTCAAGGGCTTCTTCATGCACAAATTGATTCCCCACTAGATATTGAGTCATCCCAATATTATCAAAATATGGGAGAGGAGTCTAATAGTCTTCCAAGGGATATTGATCCCATTCTAAATCAAAGTTAGCAATACCTATTTTTGATTTACCTTGAACAATCCAATGGTGATGGGCCAGACCTAGGTCTTCTTATGTTGTTTTCTTACTCTATCATATGTAAAAGTTAGTTGGTGATCTATCCCCAAAAGTATTATCCAATCAGAAGGCTACCTTGGGAGCTTCTTTTGGCATAAAAGAGTACCAACTACCTAGAGATATGTGAATGGCTTAAAATGGATGTAGTAGGCTCCTACTTTAGTTATTCCCTTCACTACCTCTATTGACATTTTTTTGGCATAATCTCCCTCTATAAACTAGAAGATGGTGAAAATGAATCTATTATTGATTACCCTATATTCCACACTTTGTTGTGGGAACTTCTTCTTTACCAGTTGTGGGTAAACCATACAGAGGTAAGGATTTGCATCTTTCATGCTTCCCTTCATGTATATCCCTAGATAATCTATGGTCATAGCTTCTAGGAGGTACACCATATAAGATATCATATAGAAATGTGGGTCAATATTGATCGAGGTCAATTGCTCATCTAAGTTGTCACTTAGGATGGTGCCCTAATCAATAGACATCTTTGTGGTGTCGATGGTCTCAATGAAGTGAACCATCCAAGTTTGTAGGTGACCTACTATGGGGAGGCCCATTTCTCTATTTAGGAGAACAAATGAATACTCAATGCCATCCTTCATGTACCCTTGGGTCATGTCTACCTTTTCAACTCTCTAGCCTAAGGGTGTTTGGTCAATCAAGAATGTAGACTATACCAATTCCTTGGCCTCTCTCTTGTTTTCCTTGTACCACTAGTTTGCTCCTTCATAAGATATTTGGAGGTATTGGTCTACCCTCAAGAGTTGGAACACTTTCTCTATGTTGCATGGTTGGAGGTCAAGGACTATCTCTCCTATGACACTCTTGATGACCTTAACTTTTGGCATGTAATGTTTGGCCAATGTTATGATCAATTAAAAAGATTGAACTAATGTAGGGTGTAAAGAACATTCACTAACCCACTCTAGATCAATGTTGATATCATTACCAACCTCTCCTTTGGTTTATTTTAGATTGTTAAGAAAACATGCCAGTTGATGTGGCCAAGTTTGATATCTTGGATCTCTGCATGTCCATCTTGGATTCTATATTTCTTAGGAGCTCCTTAGTATTTGAATGCAATAGGTTTGGGTGCCATTTTCTCTACCATGAAGGATGATGATGATGCCATTCTATATACACAAAAGAGGTAAATATTAGTAATCTAATGTTGGAAGACAAAAATAAGACTCAACTCCCAAACTGACAAAAAATTGAGCAAAACCTAGTTAGAACTGACAAGACAGTGAGTTTCCCCCTTGGAAGCCTATTTTTCACACTATTGCACCTAGCCCACATACACAGGGTGCACTAGTGCACCTATGTTTTGCATTCTAAATGGCAAAGTATGTAGTTGCTCACATAGTGCACATGCACAAGGTGCATAGGGTGTGCATGTGTGTAACTATACACATGATAATAAGTGCATTTTCTAGATGAGGGGGAGACTTGGTCTTCTCTTAGCGTGCACTTGTACACCTCTTAGATATCCTCACCTCCAAGAGTTATCTTTACCTTAGAGGTATTGGAGCAATCTTTGGGAAGAAAAGTAGCATAGTAGGCTAGGGTGTGGAGGTGCAATTAGAGGGAGGCTTGAAGGAAAAGTGAGAAGAGGAAGGAGTTTGGGGTCTATTTATAGACCCTAACAAAAGTGTGCACCTTCAAGGGTGCATAACTACAAACCAAACCTATAAGAGGTACACAAGTGCACTCTTCACACTTGTAAGTATAAAAAATTGACCCCCTAAATTGATATTCTAGCCTTTTTGACCTATTTTCCTAAGCCTAATCAGAGACCAGGGCTTGACCTAGACCTAGGGGAGGGTTCTAAATGATTGAGGCTTTGGAATAGATGCCTCATAGAGAAATTTTAAACTAGGGGGTCAACATTTTGTGACTCAAAATGGGATATGCATTGTGGGACCATAACAAAGCCCAAAGCTATTCATAGTGTACTTTGACACCTCCTTTATGTTTGAATACCCTATTATGAAGTCATCAAATTTTATAAAATGGGGCATATGATTCTCCTTTCTCCTAAGTTTTGTAATGTCTCTTTCTATCTACATGAACTACCAAATAAATTCAAGAAAACTAACCCTCTTAGACACAAATTGGGGTAGTCTTTGATGTTGTTTCCTACATCCATATACCGTGATCCATGTTAAATTAGGTTTTCATATCTAATACCCAAATTTTACATGATATTTCTTATTAGACAAGCATTCTTTAGGTCTCAACATAATCTTGATTTGTTTGGGTATCCTAGTCACTAATCCCCTGAGTAACCTAGTGATCCATACTACCAACACATCTTTGAATACCTTAACATCCCCATTTTTTTCCACTACACCACATCTAAATGAGTAATGGGTTTCCTTGATCATTAGTGGTAGCTATTTTCAAAGAATTCTTGAGCTAGTCATCATTTTGAAATAGTAGAAAATGTCATAGCAAGGAATAATTTTTGAAAGTCTTGGTGGTTCCCCACCTAGCTAACTATGTATGAAGTGTACTTTCAAATTTTCTAGCAAACTGAAACTCTAACTAAGAATGATAGTTTTGAATACCATAGATATATATAGGTAATCAAGGGGAATGGACTCCTTTGAATCATCTCCAAACAAATAAGACCAATCATAATAGGTGTCCTTGAATAAAATGTCAAAGTGGGGTTTCCATTGCACCTGAAAAATGACCTTTCAATGCCTAATACAACCACTCAACTTATAGTACACAGGAGGTGGTTAAGCCCTTGTCATGAATCCTAAGGGTAGCATTGAATTTTTTTCCAAAAATATCCCCCTCTACGTTATCCAAGGGTTTGATGATTCAAACTTGTGGCCAAGCTCTAATATCACTTGTTAGAGTGGGGTTACCATGGCAAAAAAAGACTGATCTTTCAATACACACTTTAACCACTCAACTTATAGTACACAAGAGGTGGTGGAGGTGCAATCTTGAAGGAAAAGTGAGGAGAGGAAGGAGGCCAAGGTCTATTTATTGACCTCAGTGTAAGTACACACCTATAAGAGGTTCACAAGTGTGCTCTTCACACTTGTAAACATAAAAAAGTCCCCCCTAAACTGATATTTAGCCTTTCTAACTTGTTTACTTGTTCCTAATTAGAGACCAGGGCTTGACCTAGACCTAGACCTAGAGAAGGATTCTAAATGACCAAGGCTTTGAAATAGATGCCTCATAGAGAAATTTGAAACTAATGGGTCCCCATTTTGTGACTCAAAATGGGGTGTACATTGTGGGACCATGATAGAGCCCAAAGCTATTCATAATGTACTTTGACACCTCCTTTATATTTGAATACCATATTATGAAGCCATCAAATTTATAAAATGGGGCATATAATTATCCATTCTCCTAGATTGTGCACTGTCTCTTTCTATCCACATTAACTACCAAATAAATTCAAGTAAACCAACCCTCTTGGACACAAATTAGGGTAGTCTGTGATGTAGTTTCCTACATCCATAAACCTTGATCAATATTAAATTAGGTTTTTTCATAATCTAATACCCAAATTTGAACTCATATTTATTATTGGGAAAGTATTCTTTAGGTCTCAACATGATCTTGATCTATTTGGGTATCCTAGTCACTAACCCCCTAAGAAACCTAGTGATCCATACTACCAACACATCTATGAATACCTTAACACCCTCATTTTTTCCCATTACACCACATCTAAATGCATAATGGGTTACCTTGATCATTATTGGTAGTTATTTTCAAGAATTCTTGAGCTATTCATCATTTTGAAATATTAGAAAATTTCATAGCATGGTGGTTCCCACCTAGCTAACTATATATGAAGTTTACTTTCAATTTTTCTAGAAAAGTGAAACTCTAACTAAGAATGATGGATTTGAATCCTCATAGATATATACATGTAATCAAGAGGAATGGACTCCTTTGAATAATCTCCAAAAAACTAAGACCAATCATAATAAGTGTCCTTTAAGAAACTATTAGAGTGGGGTTGTCGTTGCACTAAAGGACTACTCTTTTAATGCTTGATACAACCACTCAACTTATAGTATACATGAGGTGGTTAAGAGCTTGTCATGAATCCTGAGGGGAGCACTGGAATTTTTTCCAACAATCTTGCCCTCTGCATTACCCAAGGGTTTGATGATTCAAATCTATGACCAAGCTCTGATACCACTTCTAGTGTAGGGGCACTTAGGAATAACAAGCAAGCACATAACAACAACAAGCAAACTATGAAGACTATGAAGGAACGAAAGATGCTTAATGAAAATAAAAGATCAAAGGAGGTCAAAGGAAGTCTAAATGATGCAAATCATATCAACTATGATTTTTTGGCTCCTATAATTGTTTAAATACAATGAAATGACTTTGAATGAGTTAATATTTTTGAAAGGATTAAATAAATGTAATTTGGACCATTAGTGTCCCAATGTGTCTAGGAGGTTTTAGGAGGTTAGTTGATTTTTAATAAGTTTAAATAAGTCTCCTAAGTGTTGGAAACACCTTATGAGAAGATTTGATGAGTTTTAATTCATTTTCATATTTAATAGTTTAAATTCTCAATGCTTAATGATTAGTAGTCATTTAGGAGGGAAATGGAGTTTTGGTAGTTTAAACACTTAACTACTTCCTCAAGCTGATTATAAGAGGTTGAGGAAGTTAATATTGATAATTTTCTATCTTTGAAACTCCATTTTATGGAACGAAAGGCTAGGAGTGTATGGACAATACAAAGAGTTAATGAAATTCATGTTTTGGATCAACAATTATATTGTTTTGCCTTGTTACTTCTTGTTTTGATTGGAGATCTTATGTAAAATAGTCTTGGAAGGTTTCAATAAGTTATTATCAAAATTTTTTAATACATTTTAGATGGTTTGAGAGTCATTTTCCATGACTGTCTTTTCATGATCAACAAAGTAGTTTAAATTTCTAAGTTTTCCTTTCATTATTTTGAAGCTTTCTTGATAACAAATAGCCATCCCATGGACTCAAAAGCCTAGAATCCATGGAATGATGTATAATAACCTTGTATCGTATGAATCTAACCTTATACATGGAACAAATTATTTGGAAAGTGTGATCATAGGCTGGAACTAGGAGTGTTCCCTTTGAAAATGATGGCACAAGTGTAGCAGGAGGAGTTTGGGCTCAATGACATGGTATTTTTATGATTGGAATAGTTTTATATGGTGGATTTAATAGCGAATCAATCACCAAGTGATCTTGGAAAGGTTTGGAAGAGTGAGATTGGAGAAAGCCTCAAAACAAGGGTTTGAAGAAAACAAATTGGGGCTTTTGGTGTTCAACATGTTTTGAGTCTAATTGCTTTTATATTTAGAGGTTTTGAGTCATTTGATGATACTATTAAAGGTTTGATAACTTGGAGATATTTCTATGTGGTAATTTTTTTGTTAAATCATCCTAGTTTAGTGCATTTTGGGGTAAGTCATACATGGTCCAAAGGAGTCCATAATAATCTTGTATTATAATGTGGTAGGGCCAAAAGGATATCCAAATATACCATTTATTTTTTCCATCCTTTGGAAAAGTTTTGTGTTAGGGGGCAAAGAGGGTAAAATGCTGATTTTTAGGTCTCTTTAGGATAGTTTAGAGTCTTTTTGCTATTGTGAGTGGAAAATAAGTATAGAAACTTTAAAACCATCTTAATCCATCATTATATAAATGAAACATGTCAAATCTATCTTTATTTTTCATTGTGATGCAGGAGCATCTTGGGTTGATGTGTTATCTTGCTCATTTTTTCTCATTCTGCCAGTTGTTGTTGAGTTGCAGCAATTGCTAAGCACCAATAATTTTTCTATTTAAGCTGAGTTCAAGTTAGTCCATGTCATGTCAACATTCATGTTTGTGTTTTATCCCATCTCTGTAGTGTGTGTCGAGTTCCACAATGTGTGTAGTAAGCTGCTCTTTGTGTGTCGAGTTACCTAGTGTATGTCTAGTGACTCTTCATGTGCCAAGTTATCCTATTTATGCCAAGTGTCAATATTTTGGACATGATTTATGTGCTTTCTATGTGATCTGACTTGTGAGATTTATTTTGATCACGACATTTATGATGAGATCATTTCTTGGGATTTTTCTAGACCATTATTGAGTCAGCCTTGCTATTATGTAATGTTCTAGAATGATCTATAAGTTTGGCAACTATAAATAGATTATTTAGGCTTAGAGTTAGGTAGATTAGAGGGAATCAAGAAAAAAATGTGAAAGTTCAAATATTTTTTTGCATATGGGCCTAGAGTTGCAAATTTAAAGCTAGATCTTTGATCTTGAATGTATGTTTCTATCTAGCCATAACCTAGAAGGCCTTATAGCCGAGTGTGTATGCTGATTATTTCATGAATTGATAAAAGAATATTGCTCGCTCTCTCTCTCTCTCTCTCTCTCTCTCTCTCTCTCTCTCTCTCTCTCTCTCTCTCTCTCTCTCTCTCTCTCTCTATGGTGTTATCCTCTTTGTGTGTTTTCTTTTGTTGTGTTAACTCTACAAGGTTGGTTTGGATTGTTAGGTGTGTCATTGGCCCTAGTTGTTCTTTTCCCTCCTTGCATCAAGTGGTATTAGAGCTAGAGGTTCATCCTTATGGAGATTGGATCATGTAGAAAATTAATTTGGATTTGGTTGTAGGGTGGTAGATCTATAGATTTGACCTATAACTTGTAGAGGGTTATGATGTTGTAGGAACTAGATTTGTAAAGATGGTTCATGGTAGAGGAAACATCGATAATGCTATATTGGATCAATTAAGACAAATTATAGCTAGATTAAATGTTGTAAAGGTAGCCCAGAGGAGAGGAGTGCATCTTGAGGATGTGAGCAATGATGAAGTAGTAGCACCAAACCCCAATCCAAAATTGGAAGAAGATCAAGATTAGGAAAGATTGCTAAGAGTATTGTCTAGGGCACATTTGAAGCCTATTGTAGAATTTTTTCTATATGATGGAAAGCTAGACACCAATGCTATGTTGGATTGGATCTCAGATATGGAGAAGCTCTTTGAGTATGAAAACACTCCTGATAATAGAAAGATGAAGACTGCAGTTACTAGGTTGAAAGGTCATGCTTCACTGTGGTGGGAATATTTGTAAATAGATAGACAAAGGAGAGGAAAGGAGAAGGTTAAGACTTGGCTAAAAATGGTAAGCAAGGTAAAGAAAAAATTCCTTCCTACTGATTACCAAGTTAGCTTATTGAGAAAGATGCAAAATTTGAAGCAAAAAGACATGGCAGTGAAAGAGTATACTATGGAATTCTATAGATTGGGCATCAGATCTAGACATGTGGATGATAATATTGAGAAAATTGCAAGGTATATAAATGGATTGAGATCTAGAATTCAAGATGAAATAAGTTTTGTGAATTTGGAAAGTGTGAAAGAAGCATATCAATATTCTTTGAAAGCCGATGAGATCTTGACAAAGAAGCATGAACAAACACAAAGAGGTAGAGGTGGTAAATTCCAGAGAGGTAGAGGTAGATCTTATGGTGAAGGTGGTAGATCTGATAGTTTTGTACAAGATAAAGGAAAATATAAATGGAAGAATGATGACAAAGACAAGACCAAGTGGAAAGGTGGTAGTTCTTACTGAGGAGGTACTCGTTCTTACTAAGGAAGAGGTAATTCCTATTCCAGAGGTGGTTTCCATCCTAATTGTTTAAGATGAGGTAAAGAAGAGCGTATACCTTTTGAATGTAGATCTTCTAAAAGTGGGTAGAATAATAGAAATTTTGTGATTCAAGAGGACATTGAGAGTTCACCAAGTGGACTTAAGGCTGGGGAAAATTTGATGGTGAGAAGAACCTTATGTAATAAGGGAAATGATGACGAACGTGTCCTTAGATAAGTCTTTTCAAGACCAGATGTAAGATGGTTGAAAAATGTTGCAAGGTGATCATTGATAGTGGAAGTTCTACAAATTTGGCATTGGAAGAGTTGGTTACAAAGTTGCAGTTGCAAAGGCTGAAACACCCCAAACCCTATCATGTTTCATGGATCAAAGATGAGCATAAGATATTGGTAAGTGAACAATGTGTTGTGAAGTTCAAGATTGGACATTACTTTGATGAAGTGTTGTGTGATATTATGCCTATGGCTTGTTGTCATATTTTTTTTGGGTAGACCTTGGAAATATGATAGATATGTTGTACATGATGGAAGATTGAATCAATTTACTCTTTGGGTGAATGGGAAGAAGCAAATATTGTTGCCTTTGATTGAAAGTCTAGATGAGGTTAGCTGTACTGCAATAAAATTTTGCATGGTTAATGGGACACAATTTGAAAAAGAAGTGAAGAAGAATCTAGTTTGTTTTGTTGTAGTTCCTAGAGGACCAAGTGTTGGTAGTAATGACCAAGCAACAGATAGTGGTAGCCGAGTACCAGAAGAAATTGCAAAATTGCTAAAAGTGTATAAGGATATTGTTGCTAAAGATATTCTTGATGGTTTACCATTGATAAGAAGTATAATTCATTATATGGATCTAATTGTTAGAGCTAGTTTGCTAAACAAAGCACCATATAGATTGACACCTACAGAGAATAGAGAACTTAATAGGCAAGTGCATGAGTTACTGTAGAAGGGTTTAATTAGAGAAAATTTTAGTCCATGTCCTATACCTACTATATTAGGACTTAAAAAGAATGAAGAATGGAGGATGTGTATTGATTCTAGAGCTATTAACAAGATCATAGTGAAATATGGGTTTCCTATGCTAAGGATGGATGACATAATGGATTGTTTGAGTGGAGCAAAATTATTTTACCAAGATTGATTTTAAGACAAAAGATGGTTTGTATGAATGGTTGGTTATGCCTTTTGGTTTGAATAATGCACCTAGTACTTTCATGAGGTTGATGAATGAAGTTCTGAAAAGATTCTTGGACAAGTTTGTGATTGTTTATTTGGATAATATTCTAATATTCAGAAAGAATAAGAACATCTTGAGCATATTAGGAAAGTATTATAGAGATTGGAAGAGGAAAAGTTGTTGATTAATCTGAAAAAGTGTTCTTTTATGCAAGAGGAGATTGTGTATTTGGGATTTGTTATTTCAGCTGATGGTTTAAGGATGGATCCGAAAAAGGTTAAAGCAATTTTGGAATGGCCTACACCTGAGAATGTGGTGAAGTAAGATAATTTCATGGTTTGGCTAGTTTCTATAGGAAGTTTATGAAGAATTTTAGTATTGTTTGTAATGCTATGACTGAGACAATGAGAGGAGATAAAAAAGAATTCAAGCAAACACATGGATTTGATAAGAGTTTTGAAACTTTGAAACAAAAGGTTGTTGAATTACTCGTATTGGCTTTGCCTAATTTCAATAAGGTGTTTCAAGTTGAGTGTGATGCAAGTGGTAGTGTAATAGGAGTTGTGTTAAGTCAAGAAGGAAAACTTGTTGCTTTCTTTAGTGAGAAGTTGAATGATGCTAAAAGGAAGTATTATGTGTATCATCAAGAGTTTTATGCTATTATTCAAGATTTCAAGATGTGGAGAAATTATTTGATTCCTAAGGAGTTTGTGTTGTATACTGATCATAAAGCTTTACAGTACTTGGAAAGTCAACATAAATTGAATCAAAGACATATGAAGTGGGTTGAGTATTTGCAAAGTTTTACATTTGTGATCAAGCATAAGAGTGGAGTTACTAAATGAGTTGTTGATGCATTGTGTAGAAGATGTTCTTTGTTGACTAAAATGAAGGTTAAAGTTCTTAGTTTTGATGAAATGAAAGAGTTGTATGATGCTGATCCTAATTTTTCTGACGCATGGAGAGAGTGTAGAGCACCAAGTTTGACAGATCACATTAGTAAGTATGATGAATATTTCATTCAAGAAGGTATGTTTTTCAAAGGTATTTAGTTGTGTATCCCTAGGAGTTCTATGAGGTTGAATTTGATTAAGGAAAAGCATAGTGGTGGATTGGTTGGGCATTTTGGAATTGATAAGACATTGAGTTTGCTGAAAGAGATTTATTATTAGCCATAGATGTATAAGTATGTTCATAAATTTGTGAAAATTTGTGGAATTTGTCAAATTGCAAAAGGAGTAAGTCAAAATACTAGATTGTATACACCTATTTCTATTCTTGAGAAACCATGGAGTGACATAAGTATTGATTTTGTTCTTGGATTGCCTAAAACAACAAAGGGGTATGATTCTATACTTATTGTTGTGGATAGAGTTTTTAAAATGGCTCATTTTATACCATGTAAGAAGACATTAGGTGTTGAGCATGTTGCTAAAATTTTTTTTTAAAGAGATTGTTAGATTGCATGGATTACCAAGAAGTATTATTTCTGATAGAGATAGTAAGTTTGTTGGTTATTTTTGGAGAACTTTGTGGAAGAAGATGGGTATTGAGCTGAAATTTAGTTCTACATTCCATCTGCAGACTAATGGACCATCAGAGGCTGTGAATAGAAGCTTGGCTAATTTATTGAGATGCTTAGTTAGAGATGAAAAACATAATTGGGAGATGGTATTAGCACAAGCTAAGTTTGCATATAATAATTCCATGAATAGAAGTATAGGAAAGACACCTTTTGATATTGTTACTAGAATGAAGCCTAGAGGAGTATCAGATTTAAGAGATGTTTCTAGTGAAGAGAAGAGAAGTGTTGCAAGAGAAGAATTTTCTAATTTCATGGAGTCTTTGCATAAAGAAGCAAAGCTAAAGTTGAAACAAAGTAATCAAAAGTAAAAGGAGAATGCTGATAAGTCTAGAAGACATCATATTTTTGAAATTGGTGATAAGGTGATGGTTCATTTGAAGAAAGGAATATTTTTGGTTGGAACATATAGTAAGCTAAAGATGAAGAAGTTTGATAGTGTAAATGCTTATGAAGTTGAATTACTTGATGACATGGATATATCTCCTATATTCAATGTTGCTGATTTGTATAAGTATTACGAGTCAGATGATGAAGTTGTTGTATTTGATGATTATCCTAAGAAGAAAATTGAACAAAAATTTGATCAGAGGGTTGGCAAAAGCACAAGAGGAAAGGACTACTATGAATATTTGGTGAAGTGGAAAAATAAACTAGTTGAAGATGCTACATGGATTTCTAAATCTGAGTTGGATTCAACTAGGTTGTGACATCTCAACAATTCAAGAGAATCATTTCTCTCTACCTTGGTTGTCTGATGCAGGAGCATCTTGGGTTGTCTTATGCAAGAGCATCCCATCTTTGTAGTGTGTGTCAAGATTCATAGTGTGTGTTCCAAGCTACTCTTCATGTGTTGAGTTACCTAGTGTATGCTAAGTGACTTTTCATGTGCTGAGTTATCTTGTTTATGTTGAGTGTCAGTAGTGATTTTTGCATTTTCTATGCAAGCTGACTTGCGGGATTGATTTTGATTGTGAAATTTATGGTGAGATCTTTTCTTGGGATTTGTCCAAATTTTTATTGAGTTGGCCTTGCTATTATGTGTTGGGTAGTCATTTTGCATGAGGTTAATGATAGGAATCCATTGCGCAATTCCTCTCTTGAAAAGCTAATCTTTTGGGGATCAACTCCAAGGTTCAGTATTTGTTTGTGACGTACCAAAATCAACTCAGTTGAAGATAAATGTGATTTTTCATGAGGAGGCCTTTACTGGTTCTATTATAACCTTGAAATAAAGTAAATCTATTTTTTGTCTCAAAATAACACACAAACAACAATATTTTTGTATTTTCTAATTTTTTCAATGAATGCAATTCTAACAATGCAACTAAAATGAGCTCCTATTCTAACAAGGGGTTAGAAAAGTAAATAATGAAACTGAAAGCAAATAAAATGAAATTGAAATAACTTAAAATTGAATTCCTAAATGGACATAACCTATAGAACACAACATGCTATGAGTTAAACTTTCAAAGAAATCGGTAGGAAACCAATGAAAATAGGAGCATCGCTTCCTAGAATCCACTGATGCAATTTTTGGTGAAAAAATTTAACAATCCTATGATATTTCACCTTTCATCAAATCACAAGGCCATAGAAAGTGTGCTCAAGAGAGGCAAAAGGCTATGTAGGAACAATTTGATGATCTCTTCTCAAGCTCGTTACATCAATAGAATTCATAAATCTATAGCAAACACCAAAACTAAAAGATTGCATAATCATAAACAACACAATAAACCTTTGGCTCAATCACAATTCCATGAAAAAAATTCACAAAATAATGACACATTTAGGCAATAATCACTACACTCCGATTGCAAGCACCAAAAACATAATTTTATTGCATAATAATGGTGGCCTTTGTAACATTTTACAATGGGGTATTTATAAGAATTCATCTCCTCAATTTATGTTGAGAGTGAGAGATATTCTTCATACAATAAATTGCTTTTAACTAATAAAACAAACTAAATATATACAGACTAACAATTAATCTAGTGCTTAAAGGGACTCCATCCATATTTTATTCATTAATTGGACACATGAGCCCTTTACATGTCAAAAACAAAGAAAGCATGAGACAGAAAGTAGGAGGAAGCCATCAGTTGAAGTAGAAGTGCATGGAGGCACCAAAAATAGAAGTTGGTCCTTCACTAGGTGTGTGTCAAAGTTAAGCTGCCATCAAAAGATGCTCCTGATGCATGGAAAGTGCTATTTTTGGAACTAGCAATTAACTGTCAGTGCACTTCTAAATTACGAAGCTATAGACCTACGTACCTACACACTTTTGGACTTGTATGAAAATGTGGAGCTCTAGACCTGCATAAAAATGTGAAGTTATGGACCTGCGGTCCTTGACTGGGTCAAAAACTAAAATTTTTACTAAATGTCAAAATAGAAATTCTGGCATCTAGGTTTTGTTCTTCATCCCAAAGCTATGTTTGGATGTTTGCCCTTGAATTTATCTATCATCTCAGTAATTTTAGCCACATCTGGAAGATCTAAAGACAAATATTTATCCTTTATCTTCTATTTTTAGTTGTCTAGCTCAATTTGAGTCTCTACAAAATCTCCACATTTAGTGTCCAACTCTAACAGTGCTTCCTCTATCCTAAAGGCTTGCCTGATATCTTCATCACTGGATGCTTCCCCTAATGTCTTCTTGAGATTCTCTTATACTACCTCAACTAGCAATAGCTTCTCTCATTCTTTATCTTCAAAAATGTCCAAGCATGCATCACTATACAACTTTTTTGCTTCCAAAATTTTCTCTTGGGCTTGGTAATTGAGCCGATGGATCTCTTCATGTAATGTTTCCATTATTTTATTACCATTTTCCATCTTCTCTATCTAACCATCAATCATGTCTATCTATTCTTTGGTATATACATCGATCAAAGTGTGGTACCTTTGCCCTTTTATGGCTTGTAGAGTCTGCAAATCCTTGCTCCATGCCTATACCTCATCCATGATATTGAAGTCCTACCTCAAAATTGCTACAATCTTATTCACATTCTCCTATGTAGCATGTAGTAACCTAAAATTCCCTTTGATTATAGTGACACCTCTATCTTTAAGGCTTTCTCACTACTCCTAAAAAGCTTTCAAAAATGGATTGAGCCATATACCTTCCCCTTCTCTAAGAATGGCATTTAGAGTCTACTCAGGGCACTTAGAATCAAGAGGATCAACAACTTCAGCTATATATCTCAACTTTCCTTCAAAGTGTTCATAGTTCAATCTCATCTTGTTCCATATGCTTAAGAACCTCTTTGACTCCCATAGTCATCATCTATGGGGTTGGATCCCCTGTAGGCCTTCCTAAGATAACATCCTTTACTTCATAATCCTCAAGACTAATAGCTTCTACATTTGTAGTTTCAAGAGGGAGAGCTACTTGTGCAAATAAATCCTAGTTTTATATGGTAGTGACAAACGTGAATGGTGTTGCATCATGTAATGGAGACTAAGGTTTGTTCAAGATCTCTGTAATATCACAAATGTCATCCTCTGAACCATGGAAATGAGGCTTAGCACTCCTCATTATCTCCTTTTGGAACCATCTCAAAATGTGTTTCTCTATGACCTTGGCCCTTGATGATGAAGGGGTATGTTCAACTACCTCCTTCCTTTTATAACTCTTTCTTGGAGTCATCTCCTATTGTGAAGACTCTCCTTCTATAGCTTTAGTCTCTATAGATCCTATAGCTTGCTCCTTAGCACCTTGGGAAGGTTGTTGTGCATATTCTACCATTTGTCCCTCCTTTGATGCTTCATTAGTAGCCCTCAAGTTTTTTTGCTCCTGTGATGATGGTTCCTTTTGAACCTATTCCTCTTTTAAACTTAGAGGTGGGGGAGTCACTAAACCCTTATCTACCACTATAATCTATGGTGGAGAGGGAGGAGTGAGATCAGGACCCTTTGTTTTGGTAGAATCTACATCTAGTCTCCCTGTTGGAGTTCACTTGTAGGGGTATCCTTGATCTTATCCCCAAACAACTTTGTACCCACGAGCATGAAATCAAAATCCATCATGGAGAAAACATCATCACCTCCTTCCCTTTTCTCATTCACCCATTGCTTCACTTCATCTTCTGAAGAAGAGAGTTCTAATGGTTCTACTAGGGTGGATGGTCATGTACTAATGGCACTCTTCCTTTTTTCCAAGTCCATGGATTTTGCTAGCTAAGTCCTCCCTTGTAGGGGTACCTATTCCTCCTCCTCTTCTGATTCTATTTCTCCCTCATCTTCTTCTTCTTCTGGAATGGTTTTAAGAATAGATGGATTATGCACTAATCTTCTACTTTTCCTTTTCCTTTTCTTCATCTTAATTTTGAAACTCTTATGTTTCTTTGGGACTGAAGGAGAAAGGGGCTCTTCTTGTGTAGGAGGAATGGAGGATTTTTGGATTTCTCCCTCTTCTGGTGGCTTGACACAATAGGAGGCAATTGAGGTTCATCCTAGATTTGAGTAATTCCAATATCCTAGGACCTTTGTAGACTTGGTTCCTACTACTGAGGAGAGACCTGTTCTGCAACCTGCTCTATCTGAATCCTTTAAGGAGAGGTCCTCTTCCTCTTTCCCTTCCTTTCTAGAGGGTGATAATACCCAACTGGGCAATCAAGCTGATAGACTATCTCTAGCCCAATAGGAAACTAGAGTGCAAAGGTAGGAACGGTGACTTTCCTTCCCTTACCCCTTTCTAGGTGAGCATGTGCATCGAAGATTATAGTATCACTAGGGATGAATTGTTGTGATAGAGCTATGATTAATTCAGCTGATTGTATTGACCCAGGATGTGATGATGCATTCACCAATCCTAAACAAATCAACGTGGACACCAAAGTTTACCTCTCTATTGGCTTGTTGCAAATTCTCAAGAATTCGCCTAAATCTGTGTGTCCAAGGTTAGTATCTCTGATCTCTGCATAATCATTGTGGAATCTAGACTTTGAAGGTACACCTTGGAACTTGAATACTATGGGTTTGGGTGCTACTATGGACATGGATGCCATTTTATTACATTACCTGCACATTGCGAGAAAAGTTTTATTAGTCCCAAGATAGCGTAAAAGTTAAAAAAAATGTGAGTGAAAAAAAAAGTCTCCCCTTTGGTCATTTATTTATTTATGGGGGTGCGGTGCAAAAGGCCTATGCATAGAGGCATGTGGCACCAAAAACATGTGCCAAGGCATGCAACACCAAGGCATATAGTGTCGAGGTACCAAGGCATGTGGCACCTAGCCCATGGCACTGAGGCATGCAGTGCCAGGGCTTGCAGTACCCAGCCTGCATCGCCAAGGCATGTGACATAGGGCATGTGACACATAGTGCACAACACCAAGGCACACAATGCCAGGGTAGACATTGCCCAACCCATGTCACCAAGGTGTGCAGTGCTAGGGCATGTGATTTTGAGGTGCACAGTACCCAACATGTAATGCTGAGGCATGTGGCACCTAGCGTTGAGCCACGACTCATGGGAAAAATGGCAGGAGGGGGGAGGGGTGCTCACCATGCTCCTCCTCTTGAAGAAGACTTGGAAAATAATGGGGGGGAAGGGAAAGAGGGTTTTATAACTCCTCCCCCCTATGCGCCAAGCAAGATGTGCACCATGCCTCAACATGCGCACGTGGGGTGAACAATTTTTTTATTATTAATATATATATTTTGAAATTTGCATTTCAATTTTTATAATTAAAATATTTTTTTTGGTTCTTTTGTAATTTTTTGATTTTTTTAATAATTTCCAACTCTAAGTCTAACTCTAATAGAATTTTCTTCTCCCAAATCTTGAACTATGAGTTCAAGAGTCAAAAAAAGTAGAGGGCCCCCATTTCTAGTAAGGAATGGGGCATGTGTTGTGGACACCACAACAAATAGCCCTGAAAAAAGGAAGAAATGACCAAGGCATTTCTTTATCAGTAAACATTCCTCCAATGTGTGTCAAACACCAACCAAACTTTGAACATCTTGACCATCTTTCAGATGACTTTACAATCAAAATCTCAGAATTTGAAACCTTCAAACTCAGTGTGTGCATTGTGTATCCTGTTGGTATTTGAAAACATTACCCATTTCCAATTATCCCCATGAGAATATGACACATCTAGGGGCAACTAATTCCCATTATCAACATATCATTTTAGACACAGGGCCAACTATAAGGCATGACCCTTCTTCTACTTCAGGCTCTGCAAAACCTAGGTGGGTAGACTTGTAGATTCTTTATATGGTATCAGTTGTTAAAGCATACATTGAATCTAATATGAAGCAGATTAAAACCCCTTATATCTCCTAATGGCCTATGAAATTACATCAATCTACAATAGCTAAATGTAGATCTAGGAACCTCATAAGCTGAGTGAGGGCATTCTATTACAGCTCTTCAACATAAAAAGTAAAGATTGTTTGATTAATGATGTTGATTCAACAAAACCCCTAAAATGCAGCAACATGAACAAGTGATCCTATAAATGACTAGTGTCTTATCTATTGGGAAAATCCATAAATCAAATGCATATATATGAATATTTGAGACATATGTGTATCTTTAGATATCTGATTTATCCATCTAACTTGTAAATGGACATCTATGCTCAATCTGAACCTCATTCTTGCATAATATCCCCATTAGCAAACCTGCAATCCTATTGATTCTCTGAAGCATTTACATAACATCTTGGGTTATAAGCAACAATGAACTAACATAAAGCCTTAAGGAGCTACAATTACAACCTAAGATATTTGTTTAGAGATTTTAAAACATTGAAGATCACTAATAAGAGAGATGAGAATCAGAAAGAAACTAGTAAAATTCTTGTTCCTTTGTATTAATTTCCTTGAAACAATACATTTAAAAGCATGCAATCAAAACATGAAAACACCTAACATGTCTAAACTATCTGTATTATCTTTACACTTGCTGCTCACATGAGAGAAAAATGCTGAAGAATGGAGGTGGAATCACAGTTCTGGATCCAAAGAAGTGATCTCACAGAATGACTATAAATTTCCTACTGACAATGGTTTCACAGTCACAAAAAACTGGAACCCTTGCAATGACAGAAAGAAAGAATGATATAGACCAAATGAATTCTCAGACCTGATTTCAGAATGACAAGTTTCCACTCAGAATTTCATCTTTAACAGTTGCAAAACTTCTGTCTCACCTTTTCCCTCAATTGCTGAATCAAATCTTCATCATTCTGGCTCCACAAGGTAGAAATATCTGAGATATTTTATTCAACCTCGTAATTGATTTCTGATTCTAAAGTGCATTCATGGTAAAAGTGAAAAAATAGTTACAAAGTGACTTCAAGAAGCCAATATAACCTTTCTTGTTTATTTTCTCCACATCCAGGCTTCAAAAAGTATTCAAATCTGCCCTGTAACCAACTTTGATGCTCTGTGATGACTTCTGCCCATTGCACTGAGAATGCCTCTGAAAAATGAAAATCTACTTATAGACTGAACTCGTGAAGACCTGTGCATAATCTGATCCCAAATTTGGAAAATTTACTTTCTCCTAGTTCCAACGGTATGCTGCACTACCCATTTTGGACAAAAATTGCCCCTGATATGGTCATTTGAAAAATAGGTCCCTGGACTGAACTCTGGCATTTAAAATGAAAAATTTAAAAATTATATAGTTTAGACTATATAAAAATTTGAAATATTTCAAATTTTTCACTTTATGCATGGTTCCTCTATGAATTTTTATTTTCAAATCATTTTACTTTATCCTCCTTATTTCAATGCCACTTGTCTGCTTTATTTGCCATCAACGTTTGAAACATGTTTAAAATGTTACCCTTTACGTTCTCACTATGAAAGCCTTTCCTGTAGCATTGGGACCTTTGAAAATTCATCCTTCACTCTTACAATCTAGGCCTCTTTACACTTTTACAACCATGAGTTTGAGTGTAACACCGAAGGTCTTAAAATTTTTGCTTACGCTCTTACATTCACCTCTTTAACATATCAACCCAGTGTAGCATCGTAGAGGCTTAGAGATTTCTTCACAATCTTATGATCGATCGTAAGATCAGAGGCCTTCACTTTTCAATCCCCAATCCTATGATTGTTCGTAAGGTCGGTCATCATTAAAATTTATTCCACAATCACACGAATGGTCAAACTACATTGACTGGTCAGGCCCTCCACACAAGCCACTACGTCTATAAAGCGTGTGTCACATAACATTTAACCACTATGCCTTCGAGCTTATAAATTTTAAACTTCATCACCACTCCTCCAATGTGGGACAATAAAATCACTCTGGCCTATGGCTTATCCAAGTTGTGAGTGCCCTTCATGCCTTCTTCCTGTAAACGTAGATAGCTAAAATTTGGAGCTCCCCTACCTCTTTCCTACCACTGCCTTATCTCAAATGATGCATTACGTGAATTTGGCGACTTCCACTTGTTATCTCTACATGATGCATGACTTTCTTCCTCACATGAGCTCCCTTTTGATGCTGCGTCTGTTGTAATAGAGACTTTCTCATGTCTATGTATGTGCTTCTTTCTTCTTAAAACAAATGGCGTGGAGATTTTTTAGTTTTAATGCATTAGCTGGCTTCCTTTCTTCTCTTTAGTGCAAATGTTTCTCCTTAGCAGATTGTGTGAGATTTTGTTTTTAATTGTTGGTGGATTCAAGTTTGTGTGGGCTGCCTTTTTATTTGGTGCACTTCATCTTTGTTTAAACTGAGGTGCCTCTTTGAAATATGGATTGTTGCCTTCCCTAAGATGACTTTCCTTTTAATTGTTTTCCATTCTGGCCCAAAAACATGGGCTGCCTCCTCTAAAAAATGTAAATTTGATCGGCTCCCTGCCAACATGCTTACTGTTTTAACACTTCCAATGCATGGGTTTCTTCTTGCACATGAGCTTCCTTGTTATCTAGTGTGGGAGCTACCTTTTCAATTGAAATGGCTTCACCTTAGCCGTGTGGGCATCCTCATCTCAGATGTGTCTCAGCATGGACTTCCTGCATTGAATTTGCTGCTCCTCATATCTATCCTAGGTGTGGAGCCTTCTTTCCAATCAATGACCGGCTTTTCCATGCGGCTTGATCTCCTTTTACGCTGGTGTCCTTTTCATATGTTCTGTTGCTCTTAGTTTTCTAGTTGTCTCGATATATGCCCACTCTTGGATAACTTTCCAAGATGAGTTTTATCTATTGAATAACTTTTCCTCCATTTACTTTCATATTTATTTTTATGGCCCACATAATTACTAAGAGCAAAATTTGTTCTAGAAGCCAATGGAATCTCAAAACATAGTCTTTCATTGTCCTTAGAAATTTGGATGAGGTGTGGTTGTGAAAAACTAGATTTTCCTTGTACACTGGCTGTCGAGCAGTATCCCTTGGGATAAGTATGTTTTGAGGGATTTTAACTAAAGCATTGTTGCTTCTGTCCCTAAACACCAGTTAAATATTCTTGTCTTATTGGTGGTGCATCTTGCGATGAGAATATATGTGCATGGCCATCGCCATGAAAAAGTCATAACCATGCTATACTCAATGGAACAGGCAATCACAGACAAATTGTTAAGGCACGCTTGCTTCTCAGCCTAAAAAGTCAGGCTCGTTACCCCACATGGATGCATCTTCTTGCAAATCTTTGATATGGATCTTCAAGGATGATGCCATCCTTCAACCTCCTACAAATCATTATTAGCTTCTTCATGCCCAAAGAGAAAAAGCCTTAGTTCATCACTTTTGTTAAAGGATATCTTCCTCTTTACAAGTATGGACATAGTCCTTGCCACACTCAATGAACTCAGATGATGGCAATGAATGTGATGAAATATTATAATCAATTTACATCATTATCATTTCTTCCTTGAAATCTTCATCTGCATACAATTAGCATTACTTTGTTGGAATTAGTCAAGCCCCAGAGTGGGCCTGGCTAAAAAAAAATTTCATTTTCGAACAACTGACATGGCGAATTGATCCATCAACCATCTCGAACTGATTTGAATCAATATCGATCGTTGAAAAATCAAATAAAACCCATTTTATCACTTTTTGTTGACTGTCAAATTTGTACCAGGAGGTCCAATGATTGCCCCTAAAAACTGATCCAAACACCCAACTAAGCTCTGAAAAAAGATGAACTGAATCTTTGTTCTGTATTCTTCCATCCTATCAAATTTTGTCTCATGATGTATCCTGAGTCAAAAGATATTGACTGTCAGAGTTGCCCTCTCAGATTTATCTGCAAGCAAACAAGTCAGAAAATGATAAACTGGGTTTGGATTTGGCTTAGAAAACTAGGCAAATGAGCACATGGGGAAAAAAAAAATGGGACACTGGTTCTATGTCACAAGATGAATATGAATATGTGATTTAGGCTCATGATGAATAACTAGGCGCAAATGGCGAATGTTCAAAGTGGGCTACTTGGATTTTGCAGATTGAGGCAATGGCAGAAAAGTGATTTTTGCAAACAAAATTGGCCTGGAAAAGTGTGCATATGGATTCGTCAAGTTCTAAAAACTGGTACACTTGGAGCATTTTTAGAGTACATCATAGTGGTGCAATCCATTTAACTTGAACAATCACAGATTAGGAGTTATAATGTCACAAACAGGGCTGCTAATCAATTTGCAAATACTAACACCAGCAAAAAGTCAGAAATTCCATTTGGAATCACGCTTGAAAACTGATCAAACGGATTCATCATGACATGAAAATTGAAATATAACAAGTCTCTGATGCCTAAAATGCAATGAAATAGGAATTTCAACATTTGGATCAATTGGTCAAAAGTTATTACTCGTCAAACAGGGCTTCCCAGAATTTTGAATATTTTGCAAAAGCATGAAAACAGTAACTGACCAACTTTGAGGGATTCAAAACCTAATCAAACGAACTTGAAATGATCAAAATCTGAAACATAGATTCTCGGGTATGGACACTAGACACTCCCAAAGTGGTGAGTCATGACACTATTCTGGATGAAAGATATTCAATTACAAACATAACCTCCTATTGCTGTTTGACACTTGAGGTAAAATGTAGAAATGGCATTGGCTCAAAACAGGACTTCGCCAAACAGTTCAGAATGATGATTTAACTTCATGGAACGGGAGGACATGCTGAATGGAGGTTGTTAGAAACATTGAACACCTTTGGGGCCTTATAGGTACAACCAGGTACATTTGCATTTATGAAGCATTTAAGGGCTTGATTTTCTCAATGGACGCTCAAAATTGACCATGCAATTTTTAGCGCCAACATATTCATTCCCTTTGATGCATCAAGATGTAGTCAATAAATTTTTTTAGATAACTCAAAACAATCTTCCACTCCTCCCAACTCATTCATTCAAAATCTCCATGAAGGCTTTTCATCAATCAATTACTTGATCAGATGAGAGAATCTGTTTGAGGGCTCTTAGTAGGATGCCATGTTCTTTTAATTTCTAGCTTTTTGAATAATTACTCCATGTCATTCAAAATGTTACTTTTGATGAAACAATACTTTGAATACAAGATACTCTATTGTGAGAATGTATCTTTTGCCATTTTAGATCTTTAGAATCCTTCAGACTTAATACTGCATTTTCTCTCTCTCTTTTTTTAAAATTTTGCATTCTGACTATGCTTAGACTATGTAGTCAAGACATCGGTGTCATTTTTTAGATTCGATCTCTTATGAACATCCCTTGCATTCCTCTTTTAGAACCTTTTTTTTAAAGAAATTGTCATACCTAAACAATGATCTTAGCAACCTCAAGGAGACCCCTCTTGTTCGAACTAGCTGAAGTTTGGATCATCTCTTGCCATATTTGACTTCAAATTGACAACACATCAAACAATCAAATTTTAAAGATTTGTAGAGTGTTGAGAACTTGTTGGTCTAGGCCTCTAATTTCCAGACTAAAAATCTCCTATTTCCACAAGAAATATCTATTGCTTTGTTGGTATAAGACACATAACCATCTAAATGTTTTGACAAAGAAATACCTCTTCCTAAAACAGAAACCAAAGAGTGGTTAGTGAAATTTTAAGAGAAAATCTCAAGTGTACCTTCCCACCCAGGACTGACACAACTTTGAAAGGAAACACACAACTGAAAGCAAACACACAACATGAAAGAAAACACACTTGCATAAATAAACACACTTGTTGGAATAAAAATCTAAGCTAAATGCAGAAATAAAATCTAACTAATTTTTTTGTCTTTTAGGCTTCAAAATAATGCTTCAGAAACTACACATTTACAAGAAAAGGAAGAAATTCCCCTTGTAAGGAATTGAGTCTAAAAGTGTTTTCTCCTAGAATTTTTGCAATTTGATAAGGGCCCATCCACAAGCATTGAAACTTAGTATGACTGCCTGGCTTTTCTTTCACCTTATCCCATAGTAGAACAAGGTTGGAAATCCTAAATGATTTGATTGTGGCCCTCTTGTTGAACCATCATTTCATGACAACTTGATGTTTAGCCATGTGTTCCAATGCAACTGTGCATTTTTTATCCATCTCTAAAAGATTCATCAATTTGATTTTTACTTTGTCAGCATCTTCAGCATACACACTCATGAATTTCAAAACCAAAATTCTGAGATTAAGTGGGAACATTGGTTCTTGCCTATAAATAAGAAAATATAGAGAAGTCCCCAAGGCATTTTTAACTCTCACTCAATCTATCCATAGGGTGTATTTCAGCTGTGTATGCCAATCCCTAGAATTTTTCTTCAATAATTATTTTATTACTATGATCAAGTTCTTGTTTGTTTATTTTGCTACCCCATTTCCTTGTAGGTAATATTTTGAAGAGAACTTGATAATGACTTTGTTTTCAAATGCCCACTAGGCCAAGAATGCAAATGCAAATGCAGACCCATTATCACACACAAGAGTGAATGACATTCTGAATCTAGTAAAAATGTGTTCTTCCAAAAAGTCAGTCACCACCTTAGTAGTGCAATTTTTCAAGGTTTCTACCTCCATCCATTGTGTATAGTACCTAGTAGCTGTAAGAATAAATGCATGTTCAGTTGATGATGGCAGGTTGATCAGACCAATGAAATCTAGCCCCCACTTTGCAAAGGGGCATATTCATACACAGGTTGTAAGGGTATTTCCAAATTCCTTTCTTTTTTGGCACTAGTTTGATAGATATGGCAAAGGTGTACATGTTCAAAAGTGTCTTTGAATATCGAGGGCCAAAAAAAATCTGATCTTAGAATCATGTGAGCTATTGCTTCTACTGAACCATGTCTTGTACCATACTTTTCATGAAAGTGTTCCAATACTTCCTTTGCTTCCTCATAACCTAAACACTTCAGATAAATCCCTTCATAGTTTCTTTTGTACAACTTGTTATCCATGCAAGAATCACATTTCACTTAAATCCCCTACATTGTGAACTATTCATCCATTTGGGGCATTGATCTTGTAAAAGGTAATAAATAATGTCTTGTTACCATATTTCTATCCCCACTCCTTGATTAACATCAACTTGTGACACAACCATTCTTTTCTGATCATCCTCATCTGTCTCATCATCAAACTTGAATTCCTTTTCATTTCCATCTTCGTTATCAAATATCATTTTCATCAACCCTTGACCTATAACTAATCTCATGGATTGGATTTTGAGATCAAATTCTTTTAGTATGGCCATTCACTTTCCTCTCCTTTCACCAAGTTCATTTTACATCAAAAGCATCTTTACTGTTGGATTAGGCACAATTGCATACACCTTACTTCTGAGTATGTAGTGACAAAACTTCTTTACTACCTTGATCAATGCAAAGGACTATTTATCAAGGTCTGAATATTTCAACTCTGAATTCTTCAAAGGACAACTCATAAAATAAATTTCTCCCTCATCTTCCTTTTCCCTTTTCTGTTTTAGGATCCCTGCATAAGAATGTTTAGAAGCAAAGGAATATATCTTAAAAGGCAACTCGTAATTAGGACTCAACAAAACTGGGGTTGTTGAAATGGCAACCTTGATATCTTCAAATGATTTCTTTATCTCAGGAACCCATTCCATCTTAGCCCCCTTTTTGAGTAAATCATTAAGGGGATGAATTATCTCTGTAAATCCACTTATGAATTTTCATACAAAGTTTATTTTTCTAAAGAAAGATTTCAATTCCTTTCGATTGTGTGGAGGTGCTAACTTCATAATGGATTTGACTCTATCTAGATGAATGGAGATTCTAGTTTTAGAAATAACATGTCCTAGGAGCTTTCCTTTAGTAATACCAAATGAGTATTTCTTGGGATTGGGATATATGCCATATTTATGACATTTGTTGACTACCTGTCTTAGATTAGCAATGTGGGTACTTTAATCTTTTAAAAATATAGTCAAGTCATCCATATAGATGACTATACATCTATTAATCAATACTTTGAAGGCTTCATCCATCACTCGTTGAAATATAGCTCCCGCATTAATCACTCCAAAGGGCATCCTTTTGTATGTGAAAGTTCCCCACTTAGTCGTGAAAGTTGTCTTCAAACGATCTTCTTCATCAACCATCACTTGGTTGTATCCTGAGTAACCATACAAGAATGACATCATTTTTGAACCATTAAAAATTTGCAATACCTCATCCAATGAGGGTAGAGGATAGTTATCCTTCTAAGATGCTCGATTCAAGTTACGAAAGTCAACACAAAGAAAAATCTCTCCTATCTTCTTCTACACAAAAAATATGATCTTATCATCTAGTACCTTCTTTACTTATTTCTTGATTAGTGGTTCAATGAGATGATTTAACAGTCTTTGTCTTTGTTAAAATGGTCTAGCATTGGGCTTCAATGGGATGTCATGTGTGATAATCTTAGGATCATAAGTCATCAACTCTTCATAGCTCCAAGCAATGACATCTTTATACTTAGTGAGTAATTTGAGAATGTCTTCCCTTTCCTATGAGTTGCACACTTTTCCTATCTATACCATTTTTGGTTCTTCATCAACACCAAAATTGTATGAGTCACATTCTTTGACTCCCTTTTCTTGAGTTTCCCTTCTGTTGAGTGCTGATTCATCATAGTCAAAGATGCACTCTAGTTTGACTACTTCTTTTGGAATAGTGTTAGTTTTTAAGTTCAAAATCCCATCTTCATCTTCAAGCCCATCATCTTCAAGTCTATCATCTAGTGTATCATCAATATCTTGTCCCTCAAAATTCTGACTACACATTATAAACTCAAGTATATATTGATCATCTTGAAAGACCTAAAGCTTGGTGATATTATTAGGAATGGATGGAACAGTGACCAACTCTACTAAATATCTTTTTAACTTGGTTCTTTCAACTGGTTGCAAAGCACTTGTTGAGATGGTAAGAGCATATACTACCATATTATTTCTTCTTAGAATGGATTTGACATTTAAAGCTTCAAAGTCATCCAATATATCCCATACCCTTTTTTTGTAAGCAAGTAATCTTTTGTCATTGCAAGAGTATATAGATTTTACTTGTTGTATGACCAATTGAGAATCCCCTTCAATTTTAAGAGCCACGAATCCTTTCTCCAGTGAAAAGAGGAGTCCTTAGATTAATGCCTCATATTCTGTAGCATTGTTAGTGCATCTAAACTGCAATATATACACAACATAAAAAGACCCACATTTTGGGTTGACCAATTTGATACCTGCATTGGCTCCCATCTTGCAACTGGAACCATTGAAGTTGAGTGTCCAAATTGCATTTTCCTTGGGTTTTCTAACTTTATTCTTATTCATCCTTAATTTCTCTTTCACTTGAGCCTTGAATGATTATTTCTTAGGAACCCATTGTAACTTTCCTTGTGTAGGGCTTGATGAGTCCCCTTCATAATCTGTAGATAGAGGAAGTGTATGTTTTTCTTCTTGATCTTGAATTTAACCTATGAATGCTTTGATTTCTTCAACTTTAGGTTTAGGATGAATGACTATTAAATTCAATCCTTTACCTTTCACATATTGTCTTCTTCTTTGGACTTTGATCATCCCTGGAGGATGAGAAGACAAACCTCCACAATTTGAAGAGGTATCGCTATATGACATGTTAAGATTTTCACTTTCCTCTTCGATCTTTTCAGCAAGGTTGGATGAGTTCACCAGATCTTGACTTTCTATGAATTGATTGATTGAGGTGTTTGTATCCTTGTTTTCTATTATGTGTGTTAGTACTTTTGCTACTACTTCTTGGCAAGATGAGCATTCAAACTCAAAGTGACTAACTTTATGTAACCAAAAAAATCCTAGAAGGGGGAGGATGTTGGAGTCAACTTCCTCTCCTAAACATTGTAAATTAGTCACCATACTATCTATGAACTATGTTGTGGTTTCACTTTTGGGCACTGGCACCTTGGGTTCTTCTTTATGATCTTGAGGTGTATTGGTTGAAACCATATCCAATACCATTACTTTGTATGAACCTAGATCCAATTGTAAGAATGCTATCTAATTATAGGCATTGTAACCTGTGATCATTGTTTTCAATTTAGGCTCAACATCTATCTTGATTTGATTGTTCAATCCTTTCCATGGCAACCACAATTGTGTGAAGTCTATAGAAAACCATCCTCTCAAATATTTTATCCATTATCTACTTAGGAGTAACCCACATGTTTCTAGGATATCAACTACATGTATGTCAATAACATCCTGAATCTGAGGGTCAATTGTCAACTGTATCCGCACATCTTTCAGTACACCAATGACTTTCACCTTGGTTTTATCCAATTGTATCACCACTTGATTAGAGAGTTGAGGACTAACTCCTAGCCTTTGAGCTATCAATAATGGCATTACATTACATGAAGCTCCCGAATAAATAAGGAAATTATGAAGATTCTTCCAATATATCCTGATGCTAAGCAAAAATGGGGGTATCTCAACTTTGTCTTTGAACATAGTGGGCATTGCTTCTGTAGCATTCACTTGTTGAGATACTACCTTTTGAGGGACAACATTCATATTGTGGGAAACCTTTGTATTATCCAATGTCTTCATGAGTGCTTCTCTTTGTTGTGGAAAATTCTATAACATGTTAAACATGGACATATTTGCTTTAGTTTTCTTCAAATCTTCCATTGCATTATAATTTTGAGTGGACCAAGTGGAATTCTTAAGTATTATTGGTAAGTTTACTTGTTTCTGATACTATTTTCCTCCCTGCACTAGTCTTACTCATGGAAAATTATTACTTGCTCTTGGATCAGGTAGAGTTGGTTGCAAACCAGGAGGAATCCTATCCATCAAGGGCTCCTTTCTATTTTTGAGATTGTATGTATTCCGATTGTCATTGCAAAAAGAAAACATCTCATCATGCTGAATATCAGGTTCTTGACTAAATGGGAATGAGAGTTACTCACTTGTTGTTTGTTCCACTTGTGCTTTCTATGCAAAATCATAGGATTCCAATAGCATAGAATTGAATTGCATAGGAGGAGGACTGTCATTTACTTGTAAATTTTGATTCATCTCCTAATTGCCATTATAGTAAGAACCATCATTCTTGAGTGCATTTTGGCTATCATCATACTAATTGATATCAGCATATTGAATGTTTTTGTTGTTGTTATTAGCAGGAATGCTTCCATTATTTGGTCGAGTGTTCTATTGTTGGTTCTATCTTTGGAAGCCATTCTTGTGATCGAGAGGATTTAAGTTGTTTCCTACATTGTTGTTGTTACTATTCCTGTTAAAGTTCCTATTGTAATTTTGACCAAAATTATTGTTGTAGGGGCCAACATTATTTCTTTGGAAGTCGTTATTTTGTCCTTATGACAACCTAAGAGGAGTCAACTCATTGTTCATTTGTGACATAGTCTTCTTCATTTGCCCAACTTTAGAAATAAGGTTATTGTCTGTTTCCATAGGAACTATTGCTTTCTATTCAAAGAAAGCTATTTTTGGAGGCTCATACCCTAGATATGTTATCACATGACTTTTTGGAGTGGGTGACTTTTGTTATGGAACCAGGTTCATAGGTATGAATTAGCTAGGCACTGTAGGTGCTCCCATGAGGTATGTTGGTATTATAGGGACTGCTTGTGCTGGAAGCATCATTCCTCCTCCATTAGGATTGGCTTGCTCTGTGAATGTGATTGCCTCTACAAAGACTTTATCCAATGTGTCAATATTTTCTATAGGAAGTCTTCTCAAAAAAATTGTAGTAAGGTGATCCATAGAATTCAGATAAATCTAAATAGCGGCTTTAACTGGTATGGTGTATGGCATTTCCAACTTGTAGTAGGCCATATGAAAGTGATGGTTGAATAGTGAAACTATCTCAGTTGGGTCCCTTTTTATTGTTATGAATTGTTGATGTATCACAACTAGATTGATCAATGTTTTAAATTGTTCCAAGAATAATTTTTTGAATCTGTCCCAATATCCAATGCGTCCCAATGGAAAATTGACATACCAATTGAAGGTAATTCTCCCCAAGGAGTAGGGAAATAAATCAAGAACCATGTCCTCATTAGCAACCTACTTTCAATTGCGAATCTCCTTGAATACATTGACATGATCTTCTGCAGTTTGAGTCTCACCATAGATGAATCTGGGGAAAAACTTCTCAAGTTTCTTAGGGAGGTCATGGAGTGCACCTCTTAACTTTATTGGTGAGTCCATGAAATTCATGAAAAAGGCCATTGGAGGGTTTGATAGACCTAATGGTGGTTGTTGAAGAGTATCTATTGGAATGTTTGGTGGTCCACCAGGTGGTTGGAGTGGAAGTGGAGTTGAAGAAGATGATGAAAGTTTTAATGGAAGTGGTTGAACTCAGGATGTTCCCTTGTCACTATGTGGTTTGCGGAAGTGGGTGAGCTCAAGAAACTTGTATGTACTTGGAATAGACCTTAATGCTCACTGAAATGGGGATTTTTGGATCAATATCCTCTAGCTTGCATCAAATCTTGGAAAAAGTGCCCCTTTGCAAAAGTATACTTTCTTAGCTTTTTGAATTTTGTCCACCATAGAGTTTTGCACACTTGCACACCTACAAAGCTGCAAACTTGTAGACCTATGTAGCTACAAACCTATGGACTTGTGTACCTATGGAGTTGTAGACCTAAGTTTTTCAAAAACTAAGGAAAATTTTCTGAACTTTTGGTGAAGCATAGATTATTGTAGAAGTGCAAAATTCTGAAACTTAGACAAGTTTTCTTCCTTTTCAGGAGTAAAAAAGGGGCCTTCCTTCTAGCACCACTTTTTTTGGTTGGTCATTTTGCACAAGGTCAAATGCAAGAATCCATTGCACAAGTCCTCTCTTGAAAAGCTAATCTTTTGGGGATCAACTCTAAAGTTCAATATTTGTCTTGTGATGTACCAAAATCTGCTCAGTTGAAGATAAATGTGATTATTCACAAGGAGGCCTTTGTTGGTTCTATTATAACATCAGAATGAAGTAAATCTATTTTTTGTCTCAAAATAACACACAAAGAACAATATTTTTGTATTTTTTGGTTTTGTCAATGAATGCAATTCTAATAGTGCAACTAAAATGAGCTCCTATTCTAACAAGGGGTTAGCAAAGAAAATAATAAAATTGGAAGAAAATAACATGAAATTGAAATCCTAAATGAACATAACCTAAAAAAAACAACATGCTGTGAGTTAAACTTTCAAAGAAATTGGTAGGAAACTAATGAAAATAGGAGTAGGGCTTCCTAGAATCCACTGACATAATCAGTGGTGAGAAACTTTAACAATCGTATGATATTTCACCTTTCATCAAATTTCAAGGCCACAAAAAGTGTGCTCATGCGAGACAAAAGACTATGTAGGAACAATTTGATGATCTCTTCTCAAGCTCACTACATTAGTGGAATTCGTAAATTTGTAGCAAATACTAGAACTAAAAGATTGCACAACTAGAAACAATGTTATAAAATTTTTGCTCAATCATAGTTCCATGAACAAAATTCACAAAATAATGACACATTCCAGCAAGAATCACTACACTCTAAATGCGAGCACCAAAAGCATAATTTTATTGTATAATTATGGTGGCCCTAACATTTTACAATGGGGTATTTATAAGAATTTGTCTCCTCAATTTGTGTTGAGAGTGAGAGATATTCTTCATGAAATAAATTTCTTTTAACTATTAAAACAAAATAAATATATGAAAACTAACAATTAATCTAGTGCTTAGAGGGACTCCATCCATATTTTATTCATTAATTGGACGCATGAGCCCTTTACATGTCAAAAAAAAAGAAAGTATGAGAGAGAAAGTAGGAGGAAGCCATCAGTCAAAGTGGAAGTGCATGGAGGCACCAAAAATAGAAGTTGATCTTTCACTAAGTGTGTGTCAAAGTTAAACTACTGTCAGAATGTGCTCCCAATGCATGGAAAGTGCTATTTTTGGAACTGGTAGTTAACTGTCAGCACATTTCTGAATTGTAGAGTTGCAAACTTGTGTACCTACATATCTATAGACCTACATGAAAATGAAGAGCTATAGACCTATGGAGTTGCATAAAAGGGTGGAGCTATGAACCTATGGAGCTACAAACCTCAACTGGGTCAAAAACTCAAAATATTATTGAGTTTCAAAATTGAAATTCTAGCATCTGGGTTTTGTTCTTCTACATCCCAAAGCTATGTTTGGATGTTTTCCCTTGATTTTCTCTATCATCTCATTAATTTTGGCTGCATCTAGAAGAAATAAAGCCTCATATTTATCCATTACCTTCTGTCTGTAGTTGTCTACCTCAATCCAAGCCTTTGCAAAATCTTTGAGTTTGGTGTCCAAGTCTCATAGTGCTTTCTCTGTCTTGAAGGCTTGCCTGATATTTTCATCACTAAATGCTTCCTCTAATGTATTCTTGAAATTCTCTACTACTACCTCAACTAGAAATAGCTTCTCTCATTCTTCATCTTCAAAAATGTCTAAGCATGCATCATTGTACAACTTTTCTACTTCCAAAATTCGCTCTCTATCTTGGTCCTTGAGTTGATGGATCTCTTTGTGTAATGTTTCCATTACTTTATTTCCATTCACTATCTTCTCTATCCAATCATCAATCATTTCTAGCTCTTCTCTAGTATATACATTGATTAAAGTGTAGTACCTTTGCCCTTTTATGGCTTGTAGAGTCTGCAAAATCCTTGCTCCATGCCCATACCTCATCCATGATACTGAAGTCCTACCTCAAAATTGCTATGATCTTATTCATGTTCTCCTATGTAGTATGTAGTAACTTAAAATTTCCTATGATTATAGTGACACCTCTAACTTCAAGGATTTCTCAGAACTCTCGACAAGCTTTCAAAAATAGATTGAATTGTACACCTTCCCCTTCTCTAAGAATTGTATTTAGAGTCTGCTCAGGGTGCTCAGGATCAAGAGGACCAACAAAATTGGCTAGATATCCCTTTAGGATCTCAACTTTCCTTCAAAATATTTAGAGTTCAATCTCATCTTGTCCCATGTGCCTGAGAACCTCTTTGACTCCCATAGTCATCATTTTTTGAGTTGAATCTCGTGTAGGCCTTCCTAACATAACATCCTTTACTTTATAATCCTCAACACTAATGGCTTCTACATCTCTACCTTCAGGAGGTAGAGCCACTTGTGCAAATAAATCTTGGTTCTGTATGGTAGTGACAAATGAAAATGGCATTGCATCATGTAATGGAGACTCAAGTTTGTTCAAGATCTCTAAAATATCAAAAATGTCATCCTCTGAAGCATAGAATTGAGGCTAGCACTCCTCATTATCTTCTTTTGGAACCATCTTAGAATGTGTTTCTCTATGACCTTGGCCCTTGATAATGAAGGGGTATGTTCAACTAGATCCTTCCCTTTATCACTCTTGCTTGGAGTCATCTCCTATTGTGAAGACTCTCCTTCTATAGTTTTAGTCTCCATAGATCCTATAGCTTGATCCTTAGCATCTAGGGAAGGTTGTTGTGCATATTCTACCATTTTTCCCTCCTTTGATGCTTCATTAGTAACCCTTGGCTTTGGTTGCTCCTGTGATGGTGGTTCCTTTTGAACTTGTTCCTCTTTTGAACTTGAAGGTGGGGGAGTTACTGAACCCTTATCTACCACCATAATCTATGGTGGAGGGGGAGGAGTGAGATCAGGACCCTGTGTTTTTGGTGGCATCTGTGTCCAGTATTCCTATTGGAGTTCACCTATAGGGGTATCCTTGATCTTATCCCCAACCAAATTTGTACCCATGAGTATGAAATCAAAATCTATCATGGAGAAAACATCACCACCTCCTTCCCTTTTCTCATTCACCCACTATTGCACTTCATCTTCTAAATAAGAGATTTCTAATGGTTCTACTTGGTTTGATGGTGGGGTACTCATGGCACTTTTCCTTTTTTCCAACTCTGTGGCTTTTGTTAGCTGAGTCCTCCCTTGTAGGGTTACTTGTTCCCCCTCCTCTTCTATTTTTATTTCTCCCTCATCTTCTTCTTCTTTGAAATGGTTTTGGGAATAGATGGATTAGGCACTAATATTCTACTAATCATTTTCCTTTTCTTCATCTTAATTTTGATCCTCTTATGTTTATTTGGGATGGAAGGAGAAGGTGGCTCTTCTTATATAGTAGGAATGGAAGCTTCTAGGATTTCTCCTTCTTCTGGTTGGCTTGATACAATAGGGGGAAATTGAGGTTCATCCTAGATTTGTGTAATTCCAATATCCTAGGACCTTTGTAGACTTGATTCCTACTACTGGGGAGAGATCTATTTTGTCTAAATCCTCTGAGGAGAGGTCCTCTTTCTCTTTCCATTCCTTTCTGGAGGGTGATAATATTGAATTGGGCAATCAAGCTGGTAGACTATCTCTAGCCTAATAGGACACTGGAGTGTAAAGGTAGGAATTGTGACTTTCCTTCCTTTACCCCTTTTTGGGTGAGCATGTGCATAGAAGATTATAGTATCAAGAATTGTATCAAGTGGAAAAGGTTTCTTGATCCAATCCTTTATCATTCTAATGACATGTCTCACTCAATGATTAATGTCATCTCCTTCTTCCCTGTAACCTCTGCATTCAGAATAGGTCTTTCACCAATTTTATCCACATTGAATAGGGGGTCCAGTAACTCCTTTAAATCCTATTTCTTTATCTCCTTAGCAATGTTCAACTGGAGAGCCTTCTATACAAGATACATAGTCATCCTACAATAGTCCCTAATATGGACATCGTAGTCATTTGTGGCATTCATCTAGTGATCTTCAATGACATCTTCATGATGGAATTATTTTCCTGCCAAACCCTCCACTTTACCAACATTGTCAAAGTATGGCCGAGGAGAGTTGTATTCTTCAAGAGGATAGTTCTTCCATTCCCACTTGAAGGTCAGAATATCCTATTTCCACTTCACCTGATATGGCCTAATGACCAATGACCATTCCCAATAGGGTCTCCATTGCCTCTTTATCTTTACATAGGTCAACTCAATTTTCCTAGAGATCTCTAATAGTACCAACTTGTCACTTGGGTATATTGGAAGCTTCTTAGGATTGATGGATGCACTAGCTACCTGTAAATACATGAACATCTTGAACTGGATGAAGTAGGCTCTGAGAGTCATGATCTATGCTTTGGCTTCATCAGATAACCTTTTCCCATAGTCACCCTCAATGAATCATATGATAGCAAAGATGAATGTATCATTCACAATCTTGTATTCCTCACTCTATGTTGAGAGCTTTTTCTTCACCAATTGAGGATAAACTATGTAAGGCTAGGCATTGGGGTCCTGCATACTGCCTCTCCTATACAAACTAAGATAGTTTGTTGCCCTCACTACAAGTAGGTACTCCAAGTAAGAAGTCATGTAAAACTTCTTCTTGTCCTTCATCACCCTTTGTTGCTCACACAAGTTTTTTCTTAGTGTGGTGGCCTAGTCTAATGGTTTCTTTTCCTGTCTGATGGTCTCAATGAAGTTGACCATTAATGTGTTGACATGACTTGCTGCGGGTAAGCCCATGACTCTACTTAGGAGAATAATGGAGTATCTAATTTCTTCCTTCATGTATCCCTGAGTCATATCCACTTTTTTGGTTATCCTTCCCCAAGGAGGCTTCTCAATTAGGTACAAGGATTGTATAATGTCAGTGGCCTCTTACTAATGCTCCTTGTACCATCTCTCAGCTGCTTCATAGGAGAGTCAGATGAACTAATCAGCTCTAGGAAGATGGAAGACCCTCTTAATGTTATCAAGTCACAGATCCAACACCACTTCCCCTATGATGCTCTTGACCACCCTCTCATTAAGGACAAAGTTTTGGGATAGAGCCATGATTAATCTAGCTGATTGTACTAACATAAGATGTAACGCTGCAATCACCAATCCTGAACTAATCAACGGGGACACCAAAGTTGACCTCTCTATTGGCTTGTTGCAAATTCTCAAGAATTTTCCTAAATCTATGTGTTTTAGGTTGGTATCTTTAATCTTTATATAATCATTGTGGAATCTAGACTTTGAAGGTATGCCTTGGAACTTGAATACTATAGGTTTGGGTTTTACTTCAGATGTGGATGCTAGTTGATTATGTTACTTACACATTGTGAGAAAAGCATTATTAGTCCCAAGATAGCATAAAAGTTTTTAAAAATGAGTTAAAAAAATGCCTCCCCTTTGGGCATTTATTTATTTCTTATTTTTAATTTTTTAAAACATTTTATATATTTATTTTTTATTATATATATTTTTAAACTTTTTTTTTCAAACCTTTTTTAAAAAATGCAAATAGAAAGATGGGTGTGCGGTGCCAAAGGCATGTGTATCAAGGCACGTGACACCAAATGTGTGCATCAAGGCATGCTACACCAAGGCACATAATGCCAAGCGTGTGCTGATGTATGCAGTGCCAAAATCCATGGCACCCAGCCCGAGGCACAAGGGTGTGCAGTGCCTAGCTCACATCACCAAGGCATGCAACACTAGGGTGCATGATGTTGAGGTGTGCAGTGCCCAATGCACAATGCTGAGATGCATGGTGCCCAACACTGAGTTGTGGCCCATGGGAAAAATGTTAGGAGGGGGGATGGGTGCTCACTGCTCTCCTCCTCTTGAAGAAGACTTGGAAAATAATGGGGGTGGAAGGGAAGGAGGGTTTTATAACTCCTTCCCCCCCATGCACCAAGAAAGATGTGTGTTGTTCCTCGACACGTGCATTGGTGTGCAGTGCGCGCCTCACTCACATGCGCAAGGTGAAAATAAAATTTATTATTAATATTTTTATTTTTTTTGAAATTTTCATTTCAATTTTTATAATTAATTTTTACTTTTTGGTTCTTTTTTAAAATAATTTTCAACTCTAAAATCTAACTCTGATAGATTTTTCTTCTCCTGACTCTCAAACTGTGAGTTTGGGAGTAAAAAAAAGGTAGGGGGTCCCCATTCCCAGTGAGGAATGGGGCATGTGTTGTGGACACCACAACATTATGTAATGTTCTAGAATTATCTATAAGCCATTTTTGCAAGTATAAATAGAGTATTTAGGCTTAGAGTTAGGTAGATTAGAGCGAGTCAAGAGTAGAACGTGAAAGTTTAGATAGTTTGTTGCATATGGGTCTAGAGTTGCAAATTTGAAGCTAGATCTTTGGTCTTGAATGTATATTTCTATCTAGTTGTAACCCAAATGGCCTTACAGATGGGCATGTATGTTGATTATTTCATGAATCAATAAAATAATATTGTTCTCTCTCTCTATGGTGTTGTCCTCTTTGTGTGTTTACTTCCATTGTGTTAACTCTACAAGGTTGGTTTGGATTGTTGGGTGTGCCTTTGGCCTAGTTATTCTTTGCTCTCCTTCCATCACATTATGAAGAGTTTTGGTTGGATAGTGTCTTATAAAGCCATTGTGCATCTTTTAGAAAAGTGTGGGTTTCTAAGCCAAATTTTAATAACCTATCTTGTATAAAAGGTCCATCACCCTTTCATCTACATCAACTTGTTAGAGTAGAAGTTATCATTGCAAAAAAATAATGATCTTTCAATGCCTAATACAACCACTCAACTTATAGTACACAGGAGGCAATTAAGCCCTTTTCATGAATCCTGAGGGAGTGCTAAACAAATTTTCAAAAAAAAATCATAAACATATCCACATAATGAGGACCCATGTTCTCAACTAGCATCAACCTTTTATCTAACATCTATTCATAAAGCGTGCAATTTTGGTTTTCTTGATTTTCATTGTTCTTTTATAGTCAATTCTAAACTAATATCTATCTATTTTGTTTAAGGCTTGGGTTTTTAAACAAAAACATTATTCAATGCAAGAAATAGTTATGACTAGTAGAGGCATTTTGTTTGGTTCCCTACCTATTCTTGTGGCTGGTTCATACTGTTTAGCTAAAACATTTATTAGTTTGATTTCTACATAAACATTTAGAACTATAAATTTTTCTAGGTCTAGCTTCCAAGCATTATTTATGGGTTTCTTTTCACCCTTGTTTGCATAAAACTAGAAAAATAAGAACCTACCATAGATTGGAAGTTTTGCATCTTTACATCCCTCATACTTATAAAAAATATAGACATGGTTACAGTAGGAGAGGAGTTAGAAAATAATTCTCAGAGTTTTCTTTGAATAGTTTTTTTTATGTCTTCTCCTTTATCCATTTTAACAACTAGTTATTTCTTAGCACTAACCTCTTTCTTGGGTGCCATTTGAAAGGAAGCTCAACAACTTATGCCATTTCATAGTTTGAAGATGCAACCATGTGTATCACTTTCTTATTCTCCAAATCCTTTTTCAGCTTGAGATGGAATTTCATAGAGAATGTGTTGAAGTTGATGAAAGATCAACCCCACAGCTCCAAAGAATCACATCCATGCAGACAGAAATTATAGTAAGAGATAAGAAAAAGCTATGGAGGTTGGAATTTCTAGATCCATAGATGAGACATGCTTGATGAGCATAAAGATAAATTGCTATGATAAAAAAAGAATGAATTATTATAAAGAGATCAATTCTTATAAAGGATATCAAAACCCTGAAAGGAAACTAATCTAGGTTGCATAATAATAATTAATTGTTATATGTCTAAAATTTAGCTTATGTAAACTAGAGATAATAAGTGATTTAATAATTAAATTAGTATGATATAATTAGTAAGAAAATAATTTATTACATTAACATCCCCCCTTAACATAAACCTAGGGAGTAGCTAAATAGCTAGAAAATTCTACTAAAAGAAGATTTGTATCCCAACAATAAGGCTTGATGAGGTACCCAAGCACAATAAAATCTTTGAAAAGAGGAGAAATAGAGAAAGACACATGGGAAAAAGCCTACTCAAAAAAGAGATAGAAATAATGTTGAAAATAACTAGTGAAGGACTAAATAAGCCTCCAAACTAGGGAATGTCCCAGAAGATAGGAACAAAAGAGATGATCATGTAAAACAATAGTGAAGTATGTAGAAGCTAAAAATCTCTATCAAAAATAATCGATGATCTAAAGAACCTCCACTAAAATAGAACTTGAATAAGTAGATAAGATTATAATCTACATGAGTTCTCTTAGAAGAATCTACTCAAATCAAGAAGCAAGAAACACCAAAGCCTAAAGAGTTAATTGTGATTGAACATGGAAGGATTCATCCATAATAGGAACAAAAAAAAGAGTGTCTATATGGTAAATGATCCACCTCATTGAAATGCATAGGTACCCAATCATTGTATCTACTTAGTACATAGGGACAAATACTAAATACATAGTTCACTCCATGAAACCAAGGAAGCATAAGAAACACTAGAAGAATCCAACTAATGTAGACAAAGTTGAGGTCAAAGAAAATCGAAAAAGTGTCCTAGAAGAATTGCATGTCAAGGAACCATGATAAAGATGCAGAAAACAATACATATGTGTATACTGAGGTGACCAATCTCAGATACATCATGAGGCTAATGTCATGAAAGGGACACACATTGGACAAAGGAAATAGTAAGAAAAAGGCCGAACATCAACCCCTAATGGCACTTTAATCAGAGTAGTGTATGTACAATAAGACACAATATATGGTGAATCCCAAAAATACAGTAGTCTATACGAGTGTCCTTAGATATCAACACTACTCAAATCAAAAGGAAAAACAAGGTAAAACAATTGAAACAAAAATATAGATGCAATATGGCACTTTATCTTAGTGTGTATTCAAAAATACATACAAATGATGTCTACATAGACTAGAATAGACATAGGGCTAATACAATAGATATTACACATAATGCCAAATCATCTAAAGCAACAAAAATAATCCTCAAACCTGAAATAACCAAGATATATCCATCAAAATTTAAAAAAGAAAAATATGAATAGAATGTGCCTGGAGTAGAATCTGGAAAAATAATTATAATCAATGAAAACAGTATAGAAAGACCTTTCCAATGATATAAAGAATTCCTAAATTGAAGATCAGATGCTCAAGATATGTCTCTCAAAGTGCAAAATAGAATCCCTCACTTTGACAAAAAAATATGTACCATTATAGAAACATTTACTAGTAAAACCTATATTGATGTGTTTGACTAATGATCAACTTTTGGGTGATATCTGGTTTGTGAAAAATGGAGTCCATATGCACTACATATAAACAAAAATGTGAAGGTAGGTCCAAATGTAGTCAAAATGACAAATCAAAGTGAAATGCTTCAGTTTCCATGCCAAAGTACATTAGTCTCCATGCTAAAGTGCCACGTTTCCCAATCCAACATGCCTCAATTTTCATACCAAATGATGCAGGAGAATCTAGAGGTATAAGGGCAATCCTGTGTCACCCAAAAAAAAATACCTAGATAGAGTTTTTGTTTCATGTGTTTTCATTTCTGGGTACCCATTTGGGTCAAATAAAGGTTCCAACTCTCACAATTCCACTACTAGTGTCCCGGGTTAGAGTTTTTAAGCACCTTGGAATGCATGTAAATGCCAAAAAAATAGGAATATGTAATTGAGCCATAATTATGGTGAGTTAGAAGGTGTAATTTAAAACATTCCAAAAAAAGAATCAGGTCAAAAGGCCTCACAGTTAGAAAGTTATTACAATTTTTTAGTTTTTGGAGACCTCTTAAGAATGCTTCAAAGTCAAGTTTGAGGTGTTAAATGACCTTGTACGGGTCCAAAAAAGGGGAATTTGAAAAATCTTGTCATAGGGCTATAGAAAACTCCAAGAGCTTTCCAAAAATGTAAACGGTTCGTCAATCGAAGCTACGGTTCAAAAGTTATGCCTCCCAAAAGTTTGGCTACCATTTCTGGATTCTTCTAATTTTGTGCTGACTTCTAATGCAACTTTTGGAGCCTTCTATTTTGGTGGTGGATGCCAAATAGCACTTTCTAGAATGTATTCCTAATCCTTAACCTTTGGGGTCTATTTAAGAACATTTATGGTATTATAAAAGGTAGTTCGGAGTGGAGTTTGAGAGAAGGTACTGGAAGAAGAAATCATCTTCAGATTTATACTATTGTAAGCCCATAGGGCCTATTTTGGAGTCTATTTTCTCTGTACTGAGTGTATTGGCATACTTTCATAGTTAATAATTTTTTCCATTTTCTTTTGTGTCCATTCTATTCTTGGGTTCTGTATCCATCAAGTGGTATCAGAGTAGATTTTCTTGAGTGTGTAGGCAAAGCACCGACTGTGAAGCAATTTGCACCAGGACTGTGTGGTTGTGGGTTTGAGTTAAGAAGATGCCTCAATGAAGAGAGCATGGTGGAAGGGCTAGAGCTATTAATCTTGAGGAGGTTAGAGCCCTCTAAAGGTAGGTTCAAGCATTGTAGGAGGAGCTCTGTAGAGGAACAAATGTTGCTGTTGGTGACGAAAGTGAGGATGAGAATGAAGAAGAATAAATTGGATAAGAAGGGGAAGTTTTGAATTAGGTAGAAGAGAGGCTTTTTAGGGCCATTACTAAGTTTTGAAAAAGACCTACAATTGATGTGGGTGTATTTTCAAGAAATCTAAAATTGGATGAATTGATTGACTGGATCAATGAACTAGAGGAGTACTTTGAGTATGAGGATATCAGGGACCTAGATAGGGTTAAGTATTCAAAGGCCAAACTAAAAGGCCATGCCAAAATCTAGTGGCAAGAGGTTTAATTGGAAAGAAATAGAAGAAGGAAGGAGAAGATCACAAGTTGGGATTGCATGGTGGACAAACTAAAGAAGCAGTTCATTCTTGTTGACTACGAGCTTGATTTGTTTAAGAAGATGCAAGGGTTAAAACGAGTACAAAAATTAGTCAACGAATATACATAGGAGTTTTACCGACTTCTGATTAGAATAGGGCATACAGAAGAAAATAAGGAGAAGGTTGCTTGTTATCTCAGTGGGTTGCGACCTAGCATTCAGGAGGAATTAAGTCTAGTAAGAATGACTAGCATTGAAGAGGCATACCAATTTTTCCTGTGAGTTGAAGAGAAGCTAAATAAAAGGTTTGAAGTGAGACAAAGAGGGTGTGGTCAAGGAGGAAGGGGTAGTGGTAGGTTATTTGGAGACCAAAATGAGACCCAAAAGAAAAATGAAGATGTGGGTACTAGCAGGAACCAAAGGAACTAGATACAGATATGAGAAGGAGATGAGTAGAAAACTACCTTCAAGACCAAGGAGGGTCTCTATGCGTGGCTAGTCATGCCCTTTGGATTGACAAGCACCCCAAGCACCTTCATGCGGCTTATGAATAAGGTACTTAAGAAGTTCTTGGGAAAATTTGTTACTGTCTATTTGGATGATATTTTAATTTTCAGAAAAAATTTTGAAGAACATTTATTACATATTCATAGTGCCCTTGAAAGGTTGAGGAAAGAGAATTTGTTGATTAATCTGAAAAAGTGTAGCTTTGCTAGAAAGGAGTTAGTCTACTTGGGGTTTTTTGTATCACTTTAAGGTACCAAAATGGATCCAAAGAAGGTAAAAGTGATCTTGGAATGGCCTACTCCAAGGTATGCTACTGAGGCGACATCATTTCATGGTCTGGTTATTTTTTACAGCAAGTTCATTAAGAATTTCAGTGGCATATGTGCATCCCTAATTGACACAATAAGAGGGGATAAAAAAGAGTTCAAATGGACTGCGACAACTACAAGAAGTTTTGAATTGTTGAAGAAGAAGGTGATAGAACAACCTGTGTTGGCACTTCCTGATTTTAGTAAGGTGTTCTAGGTGGATTGTGATGCTAGTGGTAGTGCTATTGGAGCTATATTGAGCCAAGAAGTTAAGCCTATTGCATATTTTAATGAAAAATTAAATGATGCGAAGAAGAATTATTCTATTTATGATGAAAAGTTCTATGCAATAGTTTAGGCCTTAAAGAAATGGAGGCATTATTTATTGCCAAAGGAATTTGTTTTATATACTGATCACCAGGCATTATAGTACCTAAATAGCCAAGGTAAATTGAACTAGAGGCATATGAAGTGGGTAGAATTCCTACAGAGCTATACATTTGTGTTGAAGAATAGAATTGGAAAGTCTAATAGGGTTGCAGATGCATTGAGTAGGAGGCAGCTGTTGCTTACAACAATGCAGATTGAAGTAGTTGGGTTTGATGAACTCAAGAATTTGTACCCTGAGGATCCTGATTTTGATGAAGCATGGAAAGCTTGTAAAGAACTTGTTGCAATAGATAGAACCAAGTGGTTAGACTATTTGATTCAAGATGGTATGTTGTTCAAGGGCAGTCAATTGTGCATTCCAAGGAGTTCCATGAGGGAAATTTTGATTAAGGAGAAACACAGTGGAGGGATGGCAGGACATTTTGGTCAAGATAAGACTATTTCCATTCTCATAGAACATTATTTTTGGCCTCAAATGTCACAAGATGTGAAGAAGTTTGTACACAGTTGTCAGGTTTGTCAAGTGGCCAAGGGATTTAATCACAATACTGAACTATATCAGCCATTTCCTGTTCCATCAAAGCCATGAGAGGACATAAGTATGGATTTTATTCTTGGATTTTTGAGGACACAAAGGGGTAATGATTTAGTATTTGTGGTGGTTGATAGGTTCTCCAAAATGGCTCATTTCATTCCATGTCACAAAACTCATGATGTTGTCCATATTGCAGACTTGTTTTTCAAAGAGATGGTAAGACTACATGGTCTCCTAAGGAGTATAGTTTATTATAGAGACACTAAATTTGTGGGGTATTTCTAGAGAATATTGTGGAAGAAGTTGAGAATGGACTTGAAGTTCAGTTCTACACATCATCTGCAAATTGATGGATAGAAAGAAGTGGTAAATAGAAGTCTGGACAATTGGCTAAGATGTTTAATTAGGGATAAGCCCAAGGGATGGGATTTGATTCTACCGCAAGTAGAATTTTTTTACAATAACTCTATAAATAGGACTACTAGTAGATCACCATTCTAGATTGTATATGGAAGTAGCCCAAGGACTGCACTAGAATTGAGGAAGATGGAGCAAGGGTAGAGGACAAGTGCTGAAGTAGAAGAATTTGTTGAACATATCAAGCACCTACATGAGGAGGTCCAAGTTCACATTACCAAGATGAATCAACAATATAAAGCTAGAGCTGATCAAAGGAGAAGACACAAGGAGTTCCAAGTAGGGGATCTAGTCATGGAACACTTAAGAAAAGAAAGATTTCCAATAGGTACTTACTGTAGACACCTAAAAACCTTTAGAAAATAAAGTATTTTTATTTTCTGAAAAAGTCCTGATGACATCATCATTTATTAATTAATTATTTAGTTAATTAATTAATTAATTTTTATGTCATTAAATCCCTTTATCTTAATTAAAAATATTTAATTAAGGAATCCCTCCCAAAAATGTTTAAATCTTATTTAAACATTATTTCCTTATTTATTAATTATTTAATTAATAAATTGACCAAAAATCCTAAAATAAATAAAAAATTTATTTTTTGCCCAAAACTTGGCCAATTTTCTTATGACCAATAACCTCTTCCAAAATCTTCTAATCCTTCTTTAATTTTGATTAAAGGCTAATCCCATCATTTCCTACCCCTAATCCCAACTCAAAATATTTAATTAAGATTAAATATTAATCCTCATGTTTATTAAAAAAGTTTTAATAAATATATCCTCAACCCAAACCCTTGAAATAAATAAAACTTTATTTATTTCTTAAAAATCTAATTTATCCTCATCCTAAGAAGTTCTAGACTCTTCTAGAAAGTCTTCATCCTCATCCTAGGAAATTCTAGACTATTCTAGAAAGTCTTTATCCTCATCCAAAGTCTAGACTCTTCTAGAAGATGTCTTTAAACCTAATCCTAATCCCCTCCTAACCTTGTCACATTCCCTAAACATGGGTTAAGACTTACTAACCCAAGCCAAAGTTAACAAATATCTCTTCCTTCACCCACCCTCATTAAATGCCATCCACTTGCCTATCCCTAAGCTAATCCTAAACCATCCTAATCCATCCTCTAATCATTTGCACAAGCCTAAACAAGCTTAAAACCTTCCTAATCAAGTCCAAGTCGAAATTTCTCTCATCACCCTCAAAATATCTCAACCATAAAACTTTATGAAGTCCACTAGGTCATAAATGACTCTTACAAGCCCTTTTATTGCTCTTACAAGTCATTATGAGGGTCTTTATGAAGATCTTATCCCTTGAGCCTCCTTTGTTGACTCATCCTTCCCCTTTCCTCCATCCTCTCACCATGTGACATGTGTCACTCTTTGATTGGCTATAAGGAAGCACAATCCATGTGCTCTCCTCTCATGCAATCTGAGCCCTCCATAAGCTTTTTTCCATCCTTGCATCTTAGCCCTCAATCTCTCAAGCCTCTTGCCTATAAATTGGATCCTTCCCCTTTGCAAAATAACACAATCCATGAAGTAAAGTCATAATGCAATTTTGAGAAGCCATTTTACATCAAAACCATACACTCACACCCAAATTCCAACTCCATTTGAAGCCCTTTTTGAAGCATAAAGCTTGAGCATACATCCTATCTATTTAGAAAAAGCTACTCAACAAGAGAGCTTCTCATTGAGAGAGCCCATTAATGGCTCATATTCTCAATTGAGAGTTCATCTTAGTCTATCTTGAAGTTTATGAATTTTGTTTAGTTTGTAGAAGCTTTATTTAAATTTGGTTTCTATTAGCATACTAACATTGCTCATATACACTTACAACAAGTTGAAGATGAAAAAATTTGGCCCCTACAAAATTCTGAACATGACTCGGGAAATGCATATGAGGTGGAGTTACCTGATGGAATTCACATTTCTCCTATTTTCAACATTCCAAATTTAACAAAGTATCATGATGATGGTGTAGATGAGGGGTTGACACTGGAGCCATGTCCAATTCCTACTTCTAACAAGGAGCAGATAGAAGAGATTCTGGATAGTCATGTGGGCACGAGTACCAGAAATAGGAAGTATGAAGAGTACTTGGTTATGTGGAAAGGACAACTGATAGAAGACTCAACTTGGATATCAGTAGCTAAGGTTTACCATTTGGGTTTTCCTCTTCCATCCATAAAGTGACAAGGTCACTTTTCAATCTACCCTGGGTGTTTGATGCAGGAGCATCAAGAGGTATAAGGGCAATCCTATGTCACCCAAAAAAAATATACCTAGACATAGTTTATGTTTCATGTGTTTCCATTTTTGGATACCCATTTGGGTCAAATAAAGGTTCCAACTCTCACAGTTCCACTATTAGTGTCTTGGGTTAGAGTTTTTAAGCACCTTGGGATACTTGTAAATGCCAAAAAAATAAGAATATATAATTGAGCCATAATTATGGTAAGTTAAAAGGTGTAAATTTGAGGGATGATTATAATTGTAATTTAGAACATTCCAGAAAAAGAATCAGGTCAAAAGGCCCCATGGTTAGAAAGTTATTGCAGTTTTTCAATTTTTTGAGACCTCTTAAGAATGCTTCAAAGTCAAGTTTGAGGCATTAAATGACCTCATACGAGTCCAAAAAATGGGGAATGAGAAAAGATTTTCCATAGGGCTATAGAGCACTCTGAGAGCTTTCGAAAAATGTAAACAGTTCATCAATTAGAGCTACGGTTCAAAAGTTATGCCTCCCGAAAGTTCGGCTACCATTTCTAGATTCTTCTAATTTTGTGCTGACTTCTAATGCAACTTCTGGAGCCTTCTATTTTGGCAATGGATGCCAACTAGCACTTTCTAGAATGTATTCCTAATACTCAACACTTTGGGGTCTATTTAAGAACATTTTTGACATTGTAAAAGGCAGTTTGGAGTGGAGTTTGAGAGAAGGTACTAGAAAAAGAAATTGTCTCTAGATTTATACTATTGTAAGCCCATAGGGCCTATTTTGAAGTCTATTTTCTCTATACTAAGTGTATTGAGATACTTTCATAGTTAATACAATTTTCCCTTTTTTGTTGTGTCCATTATGTTCTTGGGTTGTGTATCCATCACCAAATCACCTTGGTTTCTATGCAAATATACCTTGATTTTTGCACCAAGATGCACACAACACCTTGATTTCCATGCTAGAAAAATTTCAATATTTGTGCTAGAATTCATAGGTCACCTTGATTTGCATATTGAGGCCTTGGGGAGAAAAAAATTGCCTTAATTATATTTGTGTCCAAATTGGATGTGCCTTTTATGAAAGTATGGGCTTTTGGACACTATGAGCTCAACAACAATTTTCATTTAGGCTCAAAGTGACTTGAAAATTAGTGACCCCCTAGATCCAAAAAAGTGTTTTGAAGAAACATAACCCTCTAAAAAAAAGCACGTATTTGAAAGCCAAGCTAGGCTTCTCATAAATAGAATAGGGGTATGAAGATTTGGAGCTCTGATACCATGTTAAAGTTGATGAAAGATCAACCCCACAACTCCCAAGAATCACTTGCATGCAAAAACCTATCACAAAAAGAAAACATCAAAAGCTATGGAGGCTAGAATTCCCAAATCCACAGATGAGACATTCTTGATGAGCAAAATGGAAAATTGCTATAATCAAAAGTGAATGAATTATTACAAAGAGATCAATCCTTTTAAAGGAGATCAAAACCCTAGAAATTAACTAACCTAGGTTGCGTGATAATAATTAATAAAAAAATTAATTATTATATTCCCAAAGTTTAGCTTAAGTAAACTAGAGATAATAAGTGACTTAATAATTAAATTAGTATGATTTAATTATAAGAAAATAATTTATTACTCTTATAATGATTTCTTTCCTTTTATAACTTATTACCTTTATTCTCCTTTTAACTCTCATTTATGACTTCAGACACTTCACACAAGTGGTTACTTCTCTACTTCACTTACCCATCACTTCAAACACTCTACAGTTAATGTATTGTACTTTGAGGTACATAAAATTACTTATTTTTCCCTTTTAAAATGTTCAACAATCATTTTTTACATTTTTACTATGGGGTTCACTTATCCTTGTTGAAATGACAAAAAATACCACTTCAAACTTCCCACTTGAAGGTACTTCATGGTCAATTTATGTTAGTATGTGCAATCTCATCACAAATCACTATTTCAAAAGCCTTTGATCCTAGTCATCCAAAACATAAAAAATTTCTAATTCACAAGGTGTCCTCCCCGTCCCATCAAAAATATTGAAAATTTTCCATTTCATGGGTACTCTTATTCTCTCCTTCTAAAATGGTGAAAACATGCTTATCAAGGTTTTCCTTTAGGAGCTATTAAAATTTTATGGTACATTTTGGGATGAAGATTATCAAGGCCTATGTAAAGGAGGTTAACAAAAGCAAAAGGTTAATATAAAGGAAAAATTCCACTAATTTTTTTTTCTTGTGAAGAAGTTGGTCACAATGCTACAAGGTGTCCAGAAAAAGGAAAGTAAAGATGACATTAAATCTAGTGAGTTCAAAGACAAGAAATATTTCAAAAGCTATTTAAAGATTACAAATAAAAATGTAAGAAATCTTGTTATATCACTAAAGATTATGACAGTGATGATGAAGATGAAATTATATATATTGCTATTATAGATGAATCAGATAATGAGGATAATGAAAAGATGGCACTTATTTCTCATGTTAGCAAGAATGACACATGGATAATAGATAGTGGTTGTTCTCATCACATGACTAGTGATAAAACTAATTTTGAACACTTGGAGCACTATAATGGTGGAAGTGTTAAATTTGGAAATAATTAACAATGTTATGTGAAGGGAAAAGGTTGCACTACATTGACTGATGGAATCAAATGTGATAATTCCTATTGGTTAAAGGACTGAGACATAATATTCTAAGTTTGGCATGTCTAAACAACAACGGATTCAAGGTAGAATTCATGAATGGGAAGGGTAGGCTTTTGGATGTAAAAGAAACCTGGTTGGAACTGGCAATCAGTCAAAAGGCAGTTTGTTTTACCTAGACTTCACTAAAACTACATGCTTTCTAGAATAGACTAAGGGAACCAAGTTAGTGAGAGAGGAGATTGAGTTGTACCCAGTGCAACTTGAGTTAGAAAAAGTTCAAATTGAGTCCCAGTCAGAGGAACTTGAGTCACATACTATGGGAACTAAGTTTCAAACACAGGAAGTTGAGTTATAGTCAGAGGATTTATTAAAGACCTTCAAAATGGAAGATTCCAAAGAAATTGGAACACTTATGTCTACTAGGCATAACCTATAAAACAATGATGATTCAAAAAAGATAAATTAGACTACCTATAGATCTATGATTGGGAAACTTTAGTATAATTTTCATACAAGACTTGACATTGCATTATTAGTTGGTATAGTTGCAAGATTCTCTAGAAATCCTAGAGACAATCACATGATGTAAATCAAAAGAAAAATGAGATATCTAAAAGGAAAATAAGAATATGGTCTATGGTACAAGAAAGGAGGGAAATTTGAGTTGAAATCCTTTGTTGATGCTACTTGGGCTAGAATCATTGATGATAGGAAGAGCACCAGTGGAGAAGCATTCCTTCTTGGAAAGAGGTTAGTATCTTGGAAAAGTAAAAAGAAGAATTGTATCTCTCAGTCTATAGTAGAGGTAGAATATGTTGTTGCAATAGTTAATTTCTCCAAAATAATTTGGTTCAAGCAACTATTATCAGGGATGAAGAAATAACTAAATGATCCAGTGGTTAAATATTGTAATAACAAAAATATATCTAAAAATCTAGTGATGTGCACCAAGACAAAACATATTGCAATCAAGTATCATTTTCTGAGAGAATTAGTTCAAAATAAAGAGATTAAATTAGAATATGTTAAAACAAAGGAGAAGGTTGCTAACATATTTACCAAACCATTACCTAAGGATGCATTTTTTATCTAAGAGGAAAGCAAGGGATCATTCCCCTACATGATGTTCACTAAAGTATAGATTAGTGATGTATCAACTAAACTACATTAAAGATATATCAAGTTGATGCAAAGAAGTCAAAGTTGACTGCATATGAATTAGTATATCAGGTACATTGTAAAATCACTATGTTTAGTATTTGGCATTTGATTTCAAAGAGGAAGTGAATCATGTCATATATTCTTTGAGAGAAATTTTTATAATCAAAATCAAAGGTTGTAATCCACAAGAGGGAGAAATTGATCTTATGGAGTTTGAATATAAGATGACAAATGGAGAATCTCAAGGGAAGTTCTCATGGATGGATAAAGAATTAGAATGGAACTAACGATATTATAAAATCTTATAGATCATCCTAATTTCTTTAAGTTTTCTTTGCTTAATGACATGTTTTGTTATGATCAATTCCAAAGAGGGAGATTGTTAATAATAATTATTCAATTATATATTGTCATTGATGTTACAAAAATGTTATACTCTTACCAAGAACTACTACTTGGAACTAATTTTAGAAGACTCTAGTAATTGTCATGCAAAAGTTTTGAAGAAGAGAAGTTCAGGGATTCCTGTGTAATCAAGTCCTTTCAGTTACCAAAGAAGTTCAGTGTAAATTGAGGCAGGTCAATTACTAAGGAACTTAGTAGTAACAAAGTGGCCCAATTTTAGTTGACCTTCAACAAATTAATTTTTTCCATTTATTGGTTTATGCAAGCCAAATTAGCGGATGTTTTTTTTTTGGAAAGGGTATTCAAGCTGACTTGACTTTGAATTTCATATATTTGAAAGGTCAAATTGTGGGTTGAAGAATGATGAGTAAGTGGTGAATAAGAAAAGATGTGAAAAGAGAAGGATATCTAATTAAGGGTAGAGTATCCAAGGTGCTGCAAAGTATATTCTAATCAAGCAGGATCTAGAGGAGAAGCCAGAATAATGATTTGAATCTACAATCTAGTTTCTTCATCAAGTCAATCATTGTTACTCTCTAACAATTGTGGTAGTGAGGAAATCTCTTAATAGAGTTGACTTAACTATCATTTTGTAAATCCTCTAACTAAGTGGAATTTCTAGATTGAAGTGTCTTAAGACCTCTAACAAGACTACTCCTAATAGGGTGATTTAAATCCTTTAATAGGGTCACACCTAAGAGTGTGTTTTGTTACTTTTAACAAGATTGGCTCCTAATAAGGTTCACTTTAGAAGACTGAAAAGTTGTAACTAGTTGTATTGGTGGTTTTGCCAAATTGGGTTTCCATTTTAAAACTTGGTGTCTAATGTGTTCATGTTATTTAGTTATTGATTTATCTTTCTACAACTAAGTTACTAAAGGCTAATACACATTATTATCTTAATATTTCTTTTTTAATAGAGTTATAGTGAAAATCTAGTTCTATCTGAGCTGTGAAAGGACTTTGTATTGACATCTAAGGGAATTGAATCTTTTTAGTGGTAACTAATTTACACCCCCCCCCCCCCCCCCCCCCCCCACTCTCAATTACATGTCTTATATTTCCAAAAGTTGGTATCTAAGTTGTTGGTGCTTGCAAAGAAGCTTTCAAGGACCTAAGCCAAAGATGAATATGTTGTTGTGATCTGGAGCCTAATCAAACTTGGAGGTTTATTCAATGCAGTTTTCTCCCCATAGTATTTCTACGGGGGTTTGGGGGCAACACCCCTAGGATGGGGTCATGAGGCAGTGCCCCTGTGGGGTCCTAGGGTAGTGCCTTAGGTGTGCTCCTTGTTGCAGTAGAAGATGGGGTAGAGGGGAAACAACCTCGCAGGGGTTTTGGAGGGGAAGTCCCTAAAGCCAAAAATAACCTTATATTATAAAAAGCATTGGTTACTAATTTTTCTATTATTCTAGCCCTAATTTTGTAAGTGGCAAAACACTTGTATAAAAAGGCTTAGGGTTAGGGATTTTCATCATGTTGATGAAAAAATTGGTTCTTGCAGTGGTATTGAGCTATAAGGGATTACAAATTATAATTAGGTTGTAATCACTGTATCAAAATAATATTGGACTTGTTGTTGGTGGATGTAGCCTAAGGATTGGGTGAACCACATTAAATCTTGGTGCCTTGTGTTCTCTTTTATGTGATCTACTATTTTGTAGTATTGGTTATATTTCCATGTAACTATTATTTATATCTAAGGTTAATCTTAATAGATGTCTTACACCAAAGACTCCCAAATTGAATAGGGATAACTTTAAAGCATGGAAGGATTTCTTGAAGTTGCATTTAGGAACCATTGGAGACACAAGCTTAAAATTTGTAGAGAACTAGTATACGTCACTTCTCGATCCTTTGACTTTGGATCAAATGGTAGATAAAAAGAATCATAACACACTGATGATTGGAATTGCTTCTTCGCTCAATTATGCTAAATTTGATGAAATCAAAGATTGTCTTACTACTCATGATATGTGGAACAAGTTGCAAAAGATCTATGAAAAGAGATGGAAATGTGAGGAGAACCAAAGCAGAAAGTTAAAGATGTCAATTTGATTAGATGAAGATGAGAGAAGATGAAAATATTGCAAAATATAGTGAGAGAATCAAAGAAAGCATGAGTGCAGTTAGAGCATCATGAGGAAAAATTGAAAATGCAACAGTATCCAACAAGGTATTAAGGTCTCTTCTTCCTAGTTATGCAATTAGAGTTTCAACTATTCAAGAGATGAGATGTGATCCCAAAAGTGATATAACCTTGGATGCACTAGTGGGAAGGTTAATAACTTTTGAGTTGGATAACTTTGATAACTATCTTCCAAGATATCACAACATAGAATCAACAAAGAAAAGCTAACCCATGGTAGAAAGGGAGGGAACTCAAAAGGAAAACAATTTTATAGTGAAGAGGATGAAGAATTTGATGAAAATCTTGAAGCCATTGAAGCCCTACTTGCAAGGAAGTTACCAAAAGGGAAAGGTAAATATAAAGGAAAAATTCCATTCATTTTTTTTTTGTGAAGAAGTTGATCACATTGCTGTAAGGTGTCCAAACAAGGAAAGTAAAGATGATAGAAAATCTAGCAAGTTCAAAGGAAAGAAAGACTTCAAAAGTACAAAAACTATAATGAAAAAGGTAAGAAATCTTGTTATATTTCTAAAGATTCTAATAGTGATGATGAAGGTGAAGTTATATATATTGCTATTAAAGATGAATCAGATGATGAGGATAATGAAAATATGGCACTTATTTCTCATGTTAGCAAGAATGACACATGAATAATAGATAGTGGTTGTTCTCATCACATGATTGGTGATAAAACTAAGTTTGAAAACTTGGAGCACTATGATGGTGGAACTATTAAATTTAGAAACTATGAACTATGTTATGTAAGGGAAAAGGTTGCATTGCATTGATTGATGCCTACTAGTTTGAAGGACTGAGACATAATCTTCTAAGTCTGATGCAACTAAAAAACATTGGTTTCAAGGTAGATTTCATGAATGGGTAGGCTATATTTTTTTATGGTAAAAAAACCCTAGTTGGAATTTGAAATTAGTCAAAAGAAAATTTGATTTACCTAGACTTCATTAAAACTACATGTTTGCTAGCACAGACTAAGGGAACTGAGTCAATGATAGAGGAGACTAAGTTGTAGCTAGTGCAACCCAAGTTGCATCCAATGAAACCCAAGTTAGAAATGGTTCAAACTAAGTCTTAGTTGGAGGAACTTGAGTCACAAACTATAGGAACCAAGTCTCAGGTAGAGGAAGTCAAATTGTAGTCAGAGGATATATTGAAGACCTTCAAAATGAAAGATTCCAAACCAATTGGAATACCTATGTCTACTTGACATAAGCTATCAAAAAATGATGATTCAAAAGAGGTAAATTATACTACTTATAGATTTGTGATTAGAAAAATTCAGTATGTTGTTCATGCAAGACTTGATATTGCATTAATAGTTGGTATAGTTGTAATAATCTCTACAAATCCTAGAGAAAATCACATGATGGCAATCAAAATAATTATAAGATATCTAAAAGAAATACAAGACTATGGTCTATGGTACAAGAAAGGAGGGAACATTGAGCTTAAATCCTTTACTAATGTTGATTGGGTTGGAACCATTGATGATAGGAAAGATGTTAGTATCTTGGACAAGTAAAAAGTAGAATTGTATCTCTTAGTCTACAATAGAGGAAAAATTTGTTAGTATAATAGTTAATTGCTCCAACATAATGTGTCTCAAGAAACTATTATCAGGAATGAAGGAAGAAATCAAGGATCCTATGATTATCTATTGTGATAACACCAATGCAATCAATATATCTAAAAATCTAGTAATGTACACAAGAAAAAACACATTTCAATCAAGTATCATTTTCTAAGAGAATTAGTTCAAGATAAAGAGGTCAAATTAGTTAATGTTAACACAAAAGAATAGGTTGTTGACATATTTACCAATCTATTATTGAAGGATGCATTTTTGTATCAAAGAGGAAAGCTAGGGGTCATTCCCCTATCTGATGCTCACTAGAGTATAGATTAGTGATGCATCAACCAAACTACATTGAAGATCTATCAAGTTGATGCAAAGAAGTTAGAGCTTATTGCATATGAATCAGTAAATTGTAAAATAACTATGTCAAGTCCTTCAAATTTTATGTTAAAGAGGGAGAGAATCATGTCATATATTCTTTGGGAGAAATTGGTATAATTATAGTCAGAGGTAGAAATCTGCAAGAGTGAGAACTTGATCTGATGGAGTCTAAAGATAAGATGGCAGAGGGAGAATCTCATAGGGCATTCTCATGGATGGATAGAGAGTCAGAGTGAAATTGAGGATATTATAAAATCTTCCAAACCATCGTAATTTCTCTAAATTTTCTATTGTTGATGACATGTTGTGTTTCCATCAGTTCCAAAGAAGGAGATTGTTGATAATAATTATTCAATTGTATATTGTCATTGATGTTGCACAAATGTTATATTCTTACCAAGCACTACCAATTGGAATCAAGTTTGAAAGAATCCAGTATTCACCAAGAAAATGTTTTAAAGAAGATAAATTTAGGTATTCCAGTGTAAACCAAGTCTAGTCAATTACCAAAGGAGTTCAGAGTAAACTAAGTTAGGTTAGTTACCAAGGAACTTATTGGTGACCAAGTGACCTAGTTTTAGTTGACCTTTAGTAGATTTGTTTTATTCATTTGTTGTTTTATGCAAGTGGATTCAGTGGATGTTATTTTCTTGTTTGAAAGGGTATTTGAGATGAATTGACTTTGGATTTCATATATATGAAAGTTAAATATGTGTATTGAAGAATGATGAGTAAGTGGTGAAGAAGATAATATGAAAAAAGAAAAGGATATTTGATGAAGGACAGAGTATCCAAGGAGTTGCAAAGTATATTTTGATTAAGGAGGATCCAGAGGATAAGCCAGAATAGTGATTTGAATATGCAATCTAGTTGCTTCATAAATTAGATCAATCATTGTTACTATCTAACAATTGTAGCAGTGAGGAAATCTCTTAACAAAAATGACTTAACAATCATTTTGTAAATCCTCTAACTAGGTGGCATTTATAGATTGAAGTGTCTTAAGACTTCTAATAAGACCACTCCTAACAAGGTGATTTAAATCCTTTAATAGGGTCACACCTAATAGTGTGTTTTGTGACCTTTAATAAGGTTGGATCCTAACAGTGCTCACTTCAGAAGAGTGAAATGTTGTAACTAGTTGCATTGGTGGTTTTCCCAAATTTAGTTTCCACATTAAATCTTACAAGAATTTGGTATAGCTCTAATATCCTGTAAGAATTTTCCTTAGGGAAAAATTTACCCAATACTAAGAAGCATAATAACTAGCACAATAGAGTATGATCAAAATAACAATATGATATTCAATTCATTATCTAGTACACTAGAGGTGCCTTTATATTAAGGCATCTATGATGCATCTAGAGTGCCTAGGAGTTAGCAACATGATAAGTCTTACAACTAGGCACTTGTCCACCAAGTGTGGGTTATCCTTCATTAAGCATAGAATTTAGTGCAATGATGAGAGGATAATCTTACAAAGCTATAGCACATACAATTATGCTGTAGACAACATGTGCTAAAATAATAGTGCAAACAACTATGTTGTCTACATGATGAATTAGTTGTTTATGCAAACTCCAATGTTGTAGACACCATGTGCTAAATTAGAATTTCTTACTCCTGTGTTGTCAACAAGAAAACTCATATAAGTATGCAAACTACTAGGTGTCTAACCTAAGAAATGATAAAATAATGCATTTATTCTAAGCAAATCTTAAGTAAAGTGTAAATAATAATTATTTACAGTAACACCCCCACTTAAGTGCAACTTAGGGGAATGCACTTAAGCTCACAAAAACTATGATGAAATGCATAGTTGTTCCTGGGTAGTAGGCCATGTTAGGTACCCATGTACAATGAAATGCTAAAATGCAATGAAATCTCTTTGCAAATAGGAGGGAAAACCTCATGGGAAAAAGCCTCCTCCAAAAAGATAGATATGTACAATATAGAAGAGAAGGATCATGTGACCCACCCTCGTGAAAAATCCCTCACCTCCAAGAGATCTTGTCAATGAATATACTTGACCTTTGTGAAGGGCTTGCTGAAGATGTTAGCTACCTGCTACTCAGTAGGACAATATTGTAGTGCAATGACTTGCTCATGGATCAGCTCTCTGATGTAGTACATATCAAGATTGGTTTGTTGATGTTGGACTGGCTATTTCAAGATTTCAATAACACTCTGATTATCACAATGGATGACTGTGGGTCTAGGTAGATCAAACCAAAACTCCTTCAGAATCTGCTATAGTGAAATACCCTTTGTCGCTGCACTCACAGCTCCTCGATACTCATCCTCAGTTGATGAAAGAGAAATATTTTTTTTGCTTTTTACTCTGCCAACAAATGGGGCCAGAACCAAGATGAAAGACATATCCTAAAGTAGACTTACGAGAATCAATATCTCCTACATAGTTAGAGTCTGTGTATCCCACTAACTAAAGACCTATATCAGCTACATAGTGTATCCCATGTGAATGTGTACCTTGTATATAGTGCAAGATTGACTTGGCTGCCTTCCAATGAAGTTTAGGTGGCTCTTGCATGAAGCGATAAACCACGCCAGCTACAAATGAGATGCCAACGTGTGTATGTGTCAAGTAGATGAGGCTTCCCACCAACTATCTATACAAAGTCACATCAACAAGTGGAGTGGAACACTTTGTTTCTAAATTAACACCTAAAAGGAATGGGGTAGGTGCAACCTTGTAGTCACTCATGTGAAACTAAGCTATAAGATCAAGAGCAGACTTAGGCTATGATAGTGTTATCCCTAACAAAGACTGATGTATCTTAATGCCAAGGAAATAGTGTAGTAGACCTATGTTTTTCATTGAAAACCTATCCTAAAAAGTAGCCATAATATTTTTGATGATGGATGTTGTACTTCTTGTAGTGATCAAGTCATCCAAATAAAGTACAACGAGAAAATGTGAATCATCCTGTTGAAGAATGTAGACATTTAGATTTGATAAGGTGAAGCTCAAGAATAGAATGGATACAACAGGAAAGGGAAAACTTTATTAACTATGAAAATATGCCAATACACTTAGTGTAGAGAAAATAGACTCCAAAAAATGCCCTATGGGCTTACAATAGTATAAATCTAGAGATAATTTCTTCTTCAAGTACCTCCTCTAAAACTCCACTCTGGACTACCTTTTATAATGCCAAAAATATTCTTAAATAGACCCCAAAGGGTTAATGATTAGGAATACATTCTAGAAAGTGCTAGTTGGCATCCACCACAAAAATAGAAGGCTCTAGAAGTTGCATTAGAAGTCAATGCAAAATTAGAAAAATCTAGAAACGGTAGCCAAACTTTCGGGAGGCATAACTTTTGAACTGTAGCTCCGATTGACAAACCGTTTACATTTATGGAAAGCTCTCAAAGATCTCTATAGCCCTATGGACCAGACTCACTCATCCCCCATTTTTTGGCCCTGTATGAGGTCATTTAGCACCTCAAACTTGACTTTGAAGCATTCTTAGGAGGTCTCCAGAAACTGAAAGACTGTAATAACTTCCTAACCATGGGGCCTTTCGACTTGATTCTTTTTTTGGAATGTTCTAAATTACAATTAAAATCATCCCTCCAATTTACACCTTCTAACTCACCATAATTATGGCTCAATTACATAGTCCTAGTTTTCTAGCATTTACACATATCCCAAGGTGCTTAAAAAATCTAACCCAAAACAATAATAGTGGAACTATGAGAGTTGGAACCTTTATTTGACCTAAATGGGTATCCATAAATGAAAACACATGAAATAGAAACTATGTCTAGGTATTTTTTTTTGGGTGACATAGGATTTCCCTTATACCTCTGGATGCTCCTGCATCAAACACCTAGGGTAGATTGAAAAGTGACCCTGTCACTTTATTGATGGTAGAGGAAAACCCAAATGGGAAACCTTAGCTGTTGACATCCAAGTTGAGTCCTCTATTGGCCATCCTTTCCACTTAACCAGGTACTCTTCATACTTCCTATTTCTGGTACTCCTGCCCGCACAACTATCCAGAATCTCTTCTATCTCCTCCTTAGAAGTAGGAATTGGACATGGCTCCAGCATTAACCCCTCATCTGCACCATCATCATGATACTCTATTAAGTCTACAATGTTGAAGATATGAGAAATGTGAATTCCATCTAGCAACTCCACCTCATATGCATTTCTTGAGTCATGTTTCTTCAAAATTTTGTAGGGGCCAATTTTTTTCATCTTCAGCTTATTGTAGGTACCTATTGAAAATATTTCCTTTCTCAAGTGTACCATGACTAGATCCCCTACTTGGAACTCCTTATGTCTTCTCCTTTTATCAGCTCTAGCTTTATACTATTGATTCATCTTGATAATGTGTGCCTAGACCTCCTCATGTAGACACTTAATATGTTCAACAAATTCTCCAGCTTTAGCACTTGTCCTCTCCCCTTGCTCCATCTTTGTCAATTCTGGTGTAGTCCTTGGGCTACTTCCATATACAATTTGGAATAGTGGTCTACCAGTACTCCTATTTATAGAGTTATTGTAAAAAAATTCTGCTTATGGTAGAATCAAATCCCATCCCTTGGGCTTATCCCCAACTAAACATCTCAGCAAATTGCCCAGACTTCTATTTACCACTTTAGTCTATCTATCAATCTACAAGTGATGTGTAGAACTAAACTTCAAGTTCATTCTCAACTTCTTCCACAATGTTCTCTAGAAGTACCCCACAAATTTAGTATCTCTGTTGGAAACTATACTCCTTGGGAGACCATGTAGTCTCACCACCTCTCTAAAAAACAAGTCTGCAATATGGACAACATCATGAGTTTTGTGGCATGGAATGAAATGTGCCATTTTGGAGAACCTATCAATCACCACAAATACTGAGTCATTACCCCTTTGTGTCCTTAGCAATCTAAGAACAAAATCCATAGTTATGTCCTCCCATGGCTTTGATGGAATAGGCAATGGCTGATATAGTCTAGTATTGTGACTAAATCCTTTGGCCGCTTGACAAACCTGACAACTTTGTACAAAATTCTTCACATCCCATGACATTTGAGGCCAAAAATAATGTTCTCTAAGAATGGAAATGGTCTTATCTCAACCAAAATGTCCTACCATCCCTCCACTGTGTTTCTTCTTAATCAAAATTTCCTTTATGGAACTCCTTGGAATGCACAATTGACTGCCTTTGAACATCAAACCATCCTGAATCAAATAGTCTAGCCACTTGTTCTATCTACAGTAATAGGTTCTTTACAAGCTTTTCATGCTTCAGCAAAATCAAGATCCTCAAGGTATAGATTCTTGAGTTCATCAAAGCCAACTACTTCAACCTGCATTACTGTAAGCAACAATTGCTTCCTACTCAATGCATTTGCAACCCTATTAGACTTTCCACTTCTATGCTTCAACACAAAAATATAGCTCTACAAGAACTCTACTGACTTCATATGCCTCTGGTTCAATTTACCTTGGCTATTTAGGTATTGTAATTCTTGGTGATCAGTATATAAAAAAATTCCTTTGGAAATAAATAATGCCTCCATTTCTTTAAGGCCTAAACTATTGCATAGAACTCTTGATCATAAACAAAATACTTCTTCACATAATTCAATTTTACACTAAAATATACAATAGGCATACCTTCTTGGTTTAATACAGCCCCAATAGCACTGCCACTAGCATCAAAATCCACTTAGAACACCTTACCAAAATTGGGAAGTGCGAACATAGGTTGTTTTTTTACCTTCTTCTTTAGCAATTCAAAACTTCTCGCAGCTGCTGCAATCCATTTGAACTCTTTTCTATCCCCACTTATTGTGTCAGTTAGGGGTGCACATATGCCACTAAAATTCTTAATGAACTTTCTGTAAAAACTAACTAGACCATGAAATGATCTCAGCTTAGTAGCAAACCTTGGAGTAGCCCATTCCAAGATGGCTTTTACCTTCTCTAGATCCATTTTGAGACCTTCAAGTGATACAACAAAACCCAAGTAGACTAACTCTTTTTTAGCAAAGCTACACTTCTTCAGATTAATTAACAATTTCTTTTCCCTCAACCTTTCAAGGACACTACGAATATGCAATAAATGTTCTTCCAAAGTCTTACTGAAAATTAAAATATCATCAAAATAAACAATAACAAATTTTTCCAAGAACTTCTTAAGTACCTCATTCATAAGCTAGATGAAGGTGCTTGGGGTGTTCATCAATCCAAAGGGCATGACTAGCCAGTCATAAAGACCCTCCTTGGTCTTGAAGGTAGTTTTCCACTCATCTCCTTCTCATTTCCATATCTAGTGATAGCCACTCTTGAGATCTATCTTTGTGAAGTATTGAGCTCCACTCAAGTAGTCCATAAGATCATCCATTCTTGGCAAAGGAAAGCAATACTTCATGGTTATCCTGTTTATAGCTCGAGAGTCTGTACACATTCTCCACTCTCCATCCTTCTTTGATGCTAGTACTCCAGGTACTACACATGGACTGAAGCTCTCTCGAATCAAGCCCTTCCTCAATAGCTCCTGAACCTATCTATTTAGCTCCTTAGTTTTAGTAGGAGTCATCCTATGAGCAGCCTTGTTAGGAAAACTAGCTCCAGGGATTAAATCTATCTGATGACTGATTTGCCTTACAAGTGGAAATCTTTCTAGAACATTATCAGAGATGATATCTCCAAACTCACTTAATAAATCTAAAAATTCAAGGAGTATTTCACTACTACCTTCCTTATCTTTTCTAGAAATCAAAGCATAACACATACACTGATGTTTCATGCCATCCAAAAACTTTCTTCCATCAACAAGACAGATCCTAGCACTACTGCATACCTTTTTGCCTTCCTTTATCATGGGCTTTAGTTTGAGGTGAACTCCATCCTTTGTTAGAGAGTATATGTTTGCATGACCATCATGTACTGCATGCCTATCAAACTGCCATGGTCTTCCCAACAATAGATGTCAGACATCCATTGGAATAATATCACAGAGAACTTCATCATGGTAACTCCCAATTTTGAACTTCACTAAACATTGTTCACTTACTGGGACCTTATGATCATCCTTCACCCAAGCAATTTGATAGGGTTGGGGGTGTTTCTCCCTCTTGAGCTTCAACTTAGAAACCATCTCCTCTAACACCAAATTGTTAGTGCTATCACCATCAATGATCACATCACAAAATTTATCCTCACACTTGCACCTAGTATAAAATAGACTCCTCCTTTGTCCTGGTTCAATCTCACCACTTAGTAGGACCCTTTCATTAACTAAAGTCTCTCCTCTTTTTGAATCCTCTAAATGTGATGACTTAGCATCCTCATCCACATGAGCAACCCTAGCTTGACCCTCAACTCTCCTATCTGTCATTCCTTGTTGTTGAGGGCATTCAAAGGCATGATGACCTTCTTCATTGCAATGGAAATAGGTACCAAAGAAACCTCCTCTTCTTGAACTTTTTCCACATCCTCTACCTCTTCCTCTTTGATCTCCAAAGTCTTGATCATGGGAGCAATTGAAACCTTCATTGCTCTGATTCCTGCTAGTACCCACATCTTCATTTTTCTTCTGGGTCTCATTTCAGCCTCTTGATGACCTACCATTGCCCCTTCCTCCTTGACTGCACCCTCTTTTTCTCCCTTCAAACCTCTTATTTAGCTTCTCTTCAACATGCAAGGCAAACTATTATGCCTCTTCAAGACTGGTCATTCTTACCAAACTTAATTCCTCTTGGATGTTAGGTCACAACCCACTTATATAATGAGCAACCTTCTCATTATTTTCTTCTACATGTCCTGCTCTAATCAGAAGTTGGTAAAAATCCTCTATATATTCCTAAACTAATTTTCCTACTTTCTTTAACCCATGCATCTTCTTAAACAAATCAAGCTCGTAGTCAATAGGGATGAATTGCTTCTTTAGTTTGTCCACCATGCAATCCCACCTTGTGATGTTCTCCTTTCCTCTTCTATTTCTTTCCAATTGAACTTCTTGCCACTATATTTTGGCATGGCCTTTCAATTTGGCCTTTGCAAACTTAACCTTATCTGGATCCCTGATATCCTCATACTCAAAGTACTCCTTCAGTTCATTGATCCAGTCAATCAACTCATTCAATTTTAGATTTCCTGAAAATACTCCCACATCAATTGTAGGTCTTTTTCCAAACTTATTAATGGTCCTAAAAAGCCTCTCCTCTACTTGGTTCAAAACTTCCCCTTCAACTTCCCCTTTTGGTCCAATTTCTTCTTCTTCATTGTCGTCCTCACTTTCGTCACTTGCGACAACATTTGTTCTTCTACAGAGCTCCTCCTGCAATTCTTGAACCTACCTTTGGAGGGCTATAACCTCCTTAGGATTAATATATCTAGCCCTTCCACCATGCTCTCTTCATGGAGGCATCCTCTTAACTCAAACCCAAAACCACACAGTCCTGGTGCAAATTGCCTCACAGTCGACGCTCTGTCTACACACTCAGGAAAACCTCTCTCTGATACCACCTGATAAGGTCAAGCTCAAGAATAGAATGGACACAACAACAAAGGGAAAACTTTATTAACTATGAAAATACACCAATACACTTAGTGTAGAGAAAATAGACTCCAAAACATGCCCTATCGGCTTACAATAGTATAAATCTAGAGATAATTTCTTCTTCAAGTACCTCCTCTCAAACTCCACTCCAAACTGCCTTTTATAATGTCAGAAATGTTTTTAAATAGACCCCAAAGGGTTAAGGATTAGGAGTACATTCTAGAAAGTCCCAGATGGCATCCACTACCAAAATACAAGGCTCTAGAAGTCACATTAGAAGTTGGCACAAAATTAGAAGAATCCAGAAATGGTAGCCGAACTTTTGAGAGGCATAACTTTTGAATCCTAGCTTTGATTGACAAACCATTTACATTTTCAAAAATTTATTAGAGTTCTCTATAGCCCTATGGACTATATTCACTTTTCCCCCATTTTTTGGCCTTGTACAAGGTCATTTAGTGCCTCAAACCTAACTTTGAAGCATTCTTAAGAGGTCTCCAGAAACCAAAAAACTGTAATAACTTCCTAACCGTGGGGCCTTTTGACTTGATTTTTTTTTGGAATATTCTAAATTACAATTAAAATAATCCCTCCAATTTACACCTTCTAACTCACCATAATTATGGCTGAATTACATAGTCCTATTTTTCTATCATTTACACGTATCCCGAGGTGCTTTAAAACTCTAACCCAAAACACTAATAGTGGAACTGTGAGAGTTGAAACTTTTATTTGACTCAAATGGGTATCCAAAAATGAAAACACATGAAACAAAAACTATGTCTAGGTATTTTTTTTTGGGTGACACAGGATTTCACTTATACCTCTAGATGCTCCTGCTTCAAGATTGGAATGACATCTGGTGAACCCTTTGGAGAGAATGAAGGAATGCATCTTGGCATATCAAGCTATGGGAGCTTTTTTAAGTCTATATATAGATTTTTTTAATTTGTAAACCAAGGTAGCATCCTGTATGAATCCCTATGGCTACTCCATATATATCTCTTCATATAGATCACCATTAAAAATGCACTCTTCACATCAATCTAATGAACACCCCATCTCTAAGCTACTGCTATAGCTATTTTCAAATGAATGGAATCCATCTTTACCATTGGTGCAAAGATCTCAGTGTAATCATTGCCTAGTACTTGAGAGAATCCTTTTGCAATAAGTTGAGCCTTATGTTTATCAACACTTCCATCCGTTGCAAATTTGATCCAATAGATCCACTTACACTAAACCAATTTTCTTCCCTTAGGAAGAGAGACTACGTCTCATGTATCATTTCTCATAAGTGAGTTATATTCTTCCTCCACTGCCTTATCCCCATTCTGAAATACTTGATGCTTCTTTGAATAATTGTGGATCAAAAGAAACTGCAATATAAGCATGTGGGAGTGAGTCGTGTTGTGATCTTGTCCTCCTTGTATCATAAGGATTCCCTACTAATGGTCTTGTGGCATCTAATGTCTACTTAGCCCATCTAGGTCTAGTGGAAGAAGATGTAGTGGGAGTATCCTCAATCTCAATCAGCTGATGTCTATGTGTTGGTCAGGGATGTACATCTTCCAAGTCAATGTTTTTACTATCACTCTCTTTAATGAATGAGGAAGGAGGAGTTGAAGAAGAAAAGTTTGGGAAACTTTCTTCAAAATGAACACTCCTCTCATAGAATATATCATGTGTCTCTAGATCCATTAACTTGTAGGCTTTATGTGAGTCTACATTTCCAACAAAAATGCAAGGTTTGCTCTGAGCTTCCAATGCCTTGGATTTTTGTGGAGGAATTCTTGCCCATGCAGGACAACCAAAGACTCTAAAGTTATTAACTATAGGTTTCCTACTAGTCCATGCTTAAAAAGGAGTTATACCATCCAAAGCTAAATGGGGACTTCTATTCTAGATATAGTTAGTGCAATTCATCGCTTTTTCCCAAAATATTTGATCAAGAGACTTGTTTTGTAGCGTGCAAGTGGTCATCTCTTTGAGAGTTCTATTTTTCCTTTCAGCAACACCATTTTTCTATGGTGTATATGGTAGTTAATGCTAAAGGTCAATACCCTCTTGAGTGCAAAATTTTATTAGTCTTGTGTTAACATACTCCCCCCCATTGTCTATTCAAAGAACTTTGATGAATTTCCTTGATTACTTTTCCACTTGAGCCTTGAAGCTGAGAAATTTTTCATACACTTCACTCTTGTGAGCCATGAAGAAAACCCAAGTAAAGTGAGAGTAGTCATCTATCAAGGTGAGTACATAGCATGACTTGCCAAATGATGGCATTGGAAATAGCCCTGCCACATCACTATGAACAAATTAAGAACACATTGTGCTCTCCAAGACTTCCCCTTTTCATAAATTTTTTTTGGATGTTTTCCAAGGGAGCAACTTGAACAAAAACCTTCTAAAAATTGAATTTGAGGTAGACAATTGGCCATTTTCTTACTGCTAAGCTGCTAAAGGTATCTATAGTTGAGATGTCCAAATCTCTCATGCTACAATTTACTTTCTACGTTTGAATTTAATGACAAGGCTTGTGCATTTGATTTTGGCACAAATGAGGAGAAAGTATAAAGTCTTGAATCATGATTGGCTTCTCCTATTGCAAGCATAGATTCATCTTTAATGCTTTTCACTACCACTGAATTTGGAAGAAATTCAACTTTATTTCCACCTCCATCATGAGTCATTTGGTAGACGAAAAGAAGATTAGAGGTAAGGTTAGGAACATATAGAACAACCCTGAATGTTCCATTGTTTATCTCAACTTTGCCTTTACCTTCAACTTCCACCTTAGTATCATCATCTACAAAGATGTATGGTACCCCAGAATGTGTCATGGAAGCAAAATCTCACTTTGACACACCCATATGATGTGTGGCACCTAAATCAATAATCCATTCTCCTTAACTAATAGTATTTGTGAGTAAAACATTCCCTTTGCCCTTAGAATCTAAAGATGAAGATCCCTTCTACATGTAAATATTAGGTAGTGGAACGTTGTGTTTCTTCATGATGTTCTTCAACTCATCAATCTATTTGTGGTAACACTCATGTTCATCATTACCCAACTTCTTGCAATAAGCACATTTTTTATTCTCCTTATTAGTGTCCCCCGTCTTGTTTGTATTCAAGGAAGACTTGCCTTGTTGATTTGATGGTGGTGTTGTCTTTCCTATATCCTCTTGTTTGTTGTTCTTCCACTTCTTCTTCTTGCTCTTTCCTTTGTTTGAAGTTTGAGCAACTAAATTTTGAGAACCCTCATTATTAGCCACTAATGCCTTAGATTTAGATTACTTGAGAATTTCCATTGATTGCAACTTCTTTTCTTCATAATCCAAAAATTGAGCATAACCATCAAAAGTGACTTTTTGATAGGTAGCCCCTAATGTAGTCGTTGTGGTGTTGTAAGAAGAAACAAATGTTGAGTACTCAGATGACAACCTATTATGAATGAGATAAATTAACCTGTCATCTTTAATAGGACTACCACAATCATCAAGCTTCATTATTATTTCATTCACCTTAATGATGAAATCCTATATAGAATCAAAAGTCTTAGTATTTAGAGAGACAAGCTAATCTTCAATTTTATAAACATCCTCTTCAGTTACTTTACCATATAGGTTTTTTAGGGCATCCCATGCTTCCTTGGATGTATTAAACTTCTAAATTTGATAGAATCTTGTCTTCAACTCCAAAAATCACCTAGGGCTTTCCTATCTACTTTTTCCCAAGTAGTAATATCACTTTTAGATACATGATCAGTTGTTGGTTTAGGAAGGGTACCATCTACATATTGAGAAACTTCATTATGCATTAATTGACAATGTATTTTAATAGACCATGTAGCATAGTTATTTGGTGTTAATTTTGGAAACTTGAGATTTCCCATGATGTAAGAAATGAAAGATAATAGCAGAAAAAAGAGGAACACAACACCAAGAGACACCCCTCCCCCTTTTCACTCAATCAAGAAACCCCCCAAATGAAATATTTTGGCACTTTATACTTAGTACATTTACAATAGCCACTTGCCAATTTTGGCCTTAGTAGACTTCTAATATTTCTTTTTACAACCTCCTTTTGGAGTCCAAATCTAAAACTAAGAAATGTACAACAACTTTAAAGCAATACAAAGCAAAGAAAGCACCTATTTCTAAAAGTTATATGTTTGTCCACACAAGCCAATAATCTAATTATAGATCTAGAAAGTAAACAAAAAATTATGCACTTTCAAAAAAATAGAACCTAATTTAGAGTTTAGATGAGCCTGTACAAAGCAATTGAAGTTGAAAAATGTAGGATTAGATAGGTATAGTCACCAAAATTTATAATTTTTGACAAATCTGTGCACCAAAACTAGAAAAGAAAAACACCATTAAAAAGTTCAGGAAATTTGACCCAAAATTAAAAAAATTGCACCTGATTTGGAGCATGGATGATTGAGATATGGCCTCCCAAAGTTGGACTATCAAATCAAAACTAAATTTGGAGAGGGGTTTTATTAGCAAAACATGAGGTTAAATTTGATGTCCAAATGACCCTCATACTAGTTCAAATTTTCTTGAAAATGATGGTCATACGACTATCAAATTTAGGCCGGCGAAAAGATGACATTAGCAAACTTGAGCCTTCCAATGACATCATTGCTAATGTGTCCTATATGGACTGTACATAAAAAATGATGTGGCTTTGTATGGTTTTGTGACATGGTTGTCGAGTTGGTAGTATGACCTCCTACATTGCAGAGCTACAATCACTCTGGATGATGTGTTGGTTAGATAGGCTGACTAGATCACTAATGTGGGGGTGTGCTATATGCCAATGTTGTTGTGCCTAGGTGGTGAGCTGATGTGTCATGGAACACTATGTCACCACCATGCAGATGTTGCCATGTGTCTATCTGAGATTTGATTTGTGACTGCTAGGAATCTCTATTGCTACTGCTAGGAATCTTTGTTGTTGTCGTTGCTGAAGCATGAATTGATGGGGCTGGGAACTGTTACCTAATTTTACCCCCGCCAAAATTTGAAATTTAAATGCAAAACCCACCCAACGACCACTTCCCATCTTTAATATTATTTTAATTCTAAGGAAATACAAATTAAAATGATTAAACCTTACAATATTTCCTTTCGTTGGCCTACATTTTTCTGCACTATCAAATCTTGTATAGATCTACGGACATTGCTTACTCTCTATGGTGAGTTGCATGGTTGTTTGCCATAGTGAGATAACGACCATCAAAATTTTCATTGCGGTACTAAAAAATGAAGTCCAACACCAATTTTGATAAGTCCTCGAAAGTCGTTATGTCGCTATTGGAAAATCTATGTTTCTCACCATTAGCGACATAGTGCCTTGATAGAAAATAATACTACGACAACATTTTAAATAAGGTGGGCCCTAGGCAGGTGATTCGTCAGGAATGAATTGTGTAGATTGAAAGACATAGAAACATCCTACTTAGCATTTGTAGGCTGAAAGTTTTGACTCCACTAGAGCTCGCTATGTCACTATCGAGAAACTTTTTCTTCTCGTCGTTACTGACATAGCGCCCAACTAGTAAATAAATACACAGTGGGACCTCAAACGACATGGAAAGGTGACTAGGATGAAAGTAAGGTTTTGGTTTGTTGCCAGTAGTACAAAGTTTTCTCATGTCAGTAGTACTTGGACCCACACCCATTCATAAAGCATGAGGAGTTTTGATCATCAGATCAAGCCAGATCGACAACCATCGCTATCTCGCTATGGTGAGTTGCACGAACTTACGAACAATGACATAGCGACAAGGGGCCCACCATATTTCTCTTCAGAGATGCATCAAATTTCCTCCACATGATCAATGAGGATCTATGATTATCTCTATCTTGCTATGGCAAGGTGCTCACTATTTGTTTATATCAAGATAGCGATTTAGCAACATGTGTCCTTGTAGGCCTAGGGAGATAACATTGTAGTTGGCATTAACAGTTAGAGGCTGGTAGTTGGGAGAACGCCATGGTCAGGGTTCTAAGGAGGTGGTGAAGTTAGTTATGAAAATTTGGTCAACCGTGTGGAGACTTTGTGAGGTGGTAAAATGAAATAAAATCATTCGTCCACATGGCTCATCCTGTGGCAAAAATTAGTTGATTGTTTGACCTTGCTGATTCATAAGTTGGAAATGAAGGAGATCAAATTTTCTTGCACGATCTGATCCTTGTGATCAATGCCAACCACTCCTAAATGAATGTTGAACTTAGTGAATGTAGGAATACACTCCACCACCTTAGTTCATCCATTTTTTTTGGTCAGAATGATTAATGGTGTCATTTCTATTAGGACCCTATTTCAATGAAATATCGAGTTTCATTGTATTTGGATTTGTACCTAGATCAGATTTTCTCTAGGTCTTTATCAAGACTTAATGGCAGGAGTTGTGGAATAACTTCAAAGGAAAATATCTTAGTTATGCCTGAGCTATAAAGGTAATTTTTGTAGATTTTGTACAGGTCAACTTTTCTCTGACTTCTCTAATATTGCTTTGCAATTTCATGTTTAAATTCCCTTTCCCTTTGAATTGAATGACATTCTACCTTATCTCCTTTGGCCATTGATGAAAAGTGCAAGAACTATTTGCCTCTCATTGACATATTGTAGATATTTGCAATCTTGCATGATTGTATCTCTATTGGCCTATGAATGATATATAAGTGAGTCCTCTCTTTCCTTGTGTCATTCATTTGGATTTTCTGATCTGCATGTGATTGTTAGATTAAAACAAGTTTGGATGTGTATATCTCTTGGTGTCATGATGGTTCAAAAATGCATGTATGGGCAGAGATTAGTTTGAACACTCTATTTTGGTGCATCACCCCCTTAGCTTAGAGTAGGTAGATTTTCTTTCATGCATTCCTTCTCTCTTTTCCTCTCCAAGAGTAGTTAGGTGCACCTAGATAATAAAGGAAGCCTACCTTCTCTGAAGACTCAACCTCACAGTTTAAGTCCCATAGCTTGGAGGTCGTTTCCATGTTTCGGGTAAAAGCACAAACCTATGTCACCTTTTATAAAGGAGAAGTGATATCAAAATTTAAAGTCTTCAACTTTAATGACATAAAAGTGGCATTTGTGCTTAGAATTTGAAGATGATGTAAACTAATGAAATGTGTAAAATTAGATGAAGCTTATGTCTGTAATTTTTTTGAAAAAAATTGAGTCAAAATTTTATCTATTTTTTAATTTTTACTATTTTAATTTTTTTTTTAAATTGCTGAAAATATAGAGTTTTTTTCCTTTCAAACAAATATATGAAAATATTCATATTTTGGTCTGATTTTGAAATATGTTAGAGTCAACATGTATACCTAGTGCACCAAAAAAGAAAAATTGAAATTCAGCTAATATTTTTTAAGTTATATGTCATGTCCCCTTTTCAAATAATTAAAAAATAATAATATTTTCTAAGGCAGGCAGGCCCAAAAAGGTGAAGTTTCAGCAAAAGGGGATAATCTTTGGAAGTGAATGGACTAATAAATAAAAATTATTATTAAAATATGTTTTATTAACCCCTCTTGGACGTGAGTTAGGGTTATGCCCTCTTTTAAGGGGTTTGGAGGCATTTTGGGCTCATTCTAGAACTTGATTTTTGCTCATTTTTTCGTTATTCTTTAGAGGTTGCCAAACTTGTGGAGAAGGAGACCCAAGGACAGGAATTTGCAGGTTTCTAGGGAGACCCAAGAACAAGAGTTTGCAGGTTTCCAAGAAGGTTAAGGATGGGAGTTTGAAGCCATTCCATGTGCATGCTTATGCAGAGTTTGCCTTTGTGTTGAACAATGTAGATTTGTGAGTTTTCGGGTGTATTTTTTTGTAAGAGTTTGGTGTTTCCGGTTGAGTATTTCATATCAGTTTGGATTGCTGCTGTATATCAGACTTTTAAATGTTAAAATAGACCTAAAAATATTTATTTGGATATGATTATACTTCTGTGATAGATTATTAAGTTTTTGTGGTGATTCCGGGCTATTTTGTGCTATTTTCGGGAGCCCAATGAGCATTGTTTTTGTCTTCCGTTTGGGAGCTATTGTGTGCATGTTATATAGATCTAGAAATTTCATTTTATAGGCTTTTATGCTGCTCAAATTTATGTAAAAATTTCCACTTTCATATTTATTAATAATAGGTGAAGCTGTGAAGCTTTTGACACTATTTTCGGCATACCCGATTTGGGGTTTCTTGAGAAATTTGGTGGATCTTTGTGATATTAGTTGTTTGATTTTGAAAATCTGATTAGAGGCATGAAATATCATATAAAATCAGTAAAGGAAAATTTCAGTGGTATCAGAGCCATGATCTTGCCAGCCTGAGGGTTTGTAGAAGTTTGCATGTCAGTTTTGACAACTACCCTGATCTTGCATGTCAATTTTTACAACTACCCAGATCTTGCATGTCAGTTTTGACAACTACCCAAATCTTGCATGTTAGTTTTGATAACTACCCAAATCTTGCATGTCATAATTTATGGTTGCATGTTGCTTCCAATTAGATGGATGCCAAAATTTATGGTTGCATTCTACTTCTAATCATTTGCATGTTAGTTCTTGGTGAATTTGGTGGTTGCATGTTGATTCTAATCAGCTGCATGTAAAAATTTATGGTTGCATGCAACTAAGTGAAAGAGAAAAGAGATATTTACAGTGAGAAAAGAATAAAGAAATTTTGATCAAACTTCCAGTTGAAAGTAAAAGTATAAAATCCAAGGAAGGAAAAAGTATGGCTAATCTAGATGAGATGGAAAAGAAATTCTTCCAAGACATCCAAAATACTCAGAAGAAAATAGTGGATAGTTTGGTAGAAACTAGAGAGGATTTGCGAATATTGACAGAAAAATTGCAAGGAGTTGCATCTATTAATGAGAAAGGGAGCACTTCAGAGGAGTCAAGAAATCTAAAACTCACACCCTCTCAATCAACAAAAACTATTTTTCTGCATGCAGATGAGCCACCAGTGCCAAATCGAGCCCTTAATCCCATGGAAGAGGTTACAGGTAACTTGATTGCATTAAGAGCTACTTACAATGGTTTAGATGATGAATTTTGCAGTTTAGTTCCTTTTAGAGAATATGTGGATATGATGAACACTTTGATGCCCAAGAAAGAGTATAGAAGGGAGCATGACATAAGTGGAAGAGAGCTCAAAACTAAAATAAGAAAGTTTATAGCACCTACTTTTGATGGAACAAATAAAATTTCAGCTAGAGCATGGCTACAAAAATTATAGACCTTCTTCACACTTAACCCCATGAAGCAGAGTGATGCTGTTCAAATTGCAAGTCTACACTTGGAAGATGCAACCTATGATTGGTGGTATCATGGAATGACTACTCAAGGTCATGATCAGGTAACTACATTTGATGATTTTAGTCAAAGAGTGATAGATAGATTTGACCTCAAGGATGATTATTATGAGGATGTTTTTGTGTGTGATGGTGAGATACCTGGTAGAGATGAGCAGACATTGAGCATTCATGACTTTTCTGAGAGAGAGTATTAGGCACAGTTAGATGCTTCGACACATGAGGTTGAGACTGGTAGTACTTCACATGATTTGTCTAGCTAGATGAAAGTGAACAAAGACATTATTTTGACTTCATTATCTCATCATGACAGGTATGTGGAGTTAGTTGGTATTGGTCATATTACTCAAGTGAGGAGTTTTCTTGAGTTACCAGCTGATTCTAGTTTACAGATATGGACTCAAGATTGTTATATTGGCATTTGGGATTCAATTGACTGGAGATCTTTAACACTTTTTGGTAGTAGTGTTTTTTTGGGTGCTATCATGGATTTGATTAGCAGATCGCACGATGTTGTCTTTTCTTGTGCTAGCAGTGTTTGTTTGGGTGCTATCATGGATTTGATTAGCAGATTGCACGGTGTTGTCTTTTCTTGTGCTAGCAGCTTGTCCGATGTTGGTATTAGTTTTTATACACCAGTGTTGGGCTTTGTTCATATATCCAGTCGACCATACTTGCTGGAGTGTGTTGATGATCTTTCATATTTGGCAATGTGTACAGATGAGTCCTAGGATCATATTGGCATTGATGACATCCAAGAGGATGTAGTGGGCAGTTTTGATGACTTAGTTTCCTTGGTAGTTTCTTTTGGTATAGAGGAGTTGGATAGCAGTGCTACAGTTTTTGATACTTCGTTTGTTGATATGATCTTTGGAGTTGATTTATAGGATATGGATGGTAATACTCTAGAGACTAGTAACTTTGAGGATACTCCTTTAGATAGTGCATCAAAGGAGGTTTGTAGGAGATAGTCTAGCTAGTGCCATCATGTGTCTAATCAGTTGAGAGTTAGTGAGCAAGACATTGCTATCGCTTGCCAACATTTTGATGCTGCTCATCAATTGTTAGCCGTTTATGAATGGGGTTCTCCTACTAGTGATGAGCAGGGAGGCAGTTATCTTTTCTTGACAGAATTCCACTCTTTATGGGAGGCTATCCAAATTCTAAGACAGGATTATATGTAGTTGGTAGCCGATAGAGATTATCTTATGGAGTGGGGCAGTACAGCATACGATGCATTGTTGGCCAATGAAGATGAGGTGAGTGAGCTTACTTAGCAGCTTGATGTGACTTCTGAGATTCTTGAGAGTACACAGTTGGCTTTACAAGAGTCATAGTTTCATTTGGCTAAGGTGACCATGGAGTTAGAGCAACTACAGTCTTTACTAGATTCTATACAGTCACAAGCTATGGTGTCTGGTGATTCGAGGATGTCCATGGTCGAGATTGTCAAAGATAGTGGAGATGGGGATGCATCCATCCTTGATACTAACATTGGCATATTGGGTTTTTCCCCACTAGAGTTAGGTTTAGTTGAGTTGGGTGCTGCAACAGATTGTTGTGGTATGCCTGACATGGTGGTGACCTCTAGTACTAATGGCATGAAGACTAGAGATGATGTATCAAAGACCATGTGTGATGTTGGTGAGCCGACAGTTGGCATGGTTCTGGCTAGTAATACTACTCCCTTGGCGATGTCTTCAAAAGTAGTAGTCAATTCCAACTTGGTTAGTGATCAATTGCAGTTAGTTACATTTGGATTGTAGTCTGAGCCACTGATTGAGATTGGTTCATTCTATCAACATTACATTGTGAGATATGCTCATGACCATGTTGATGAGATGATGATACAGAGATGTACTTTGGTTCCTAGTGCTTATCATCAGTTATGGGATAGTTTGATGCCTCGGGATGAGAGTTGTGATGGGCACAATTAAGTAATTGTGTATTGTCTTTGATGTTACACAAATGCCATATCAGTTATCAGACAGAGTCTACCGAGTTATGTCGGTCAGGAAAATAGTTTACAGAGTCTACCAAGCTCAGTCGGTCAGTAAAGCCTTTTGCAGTGTATATCAAGCATTCCTATATGTCACACGGTGAGTTAGTGTTAATCGAGTTTGCACGGTAAGCTAAGGAAAGTTTAGTTCTTACCGAGATCACTCGGGTATCAAAGGATTTTGTAGCGGACGGTTAGTGTTAACCGAGTTTGCACGATAAGCTAAGGAAAGCTTAGTTTTCACCGAGCTCACTCGGTAGTCGAAGACAGCTTTTACCGAGTCTAGTCGGATTCCAAAGGAAGTGGCAGGTTTACCAAATTCTCCGGTAATTGTAGTTTTTACCGAGTTCTGCCGGTTAACACAGGAAGCAATTTTTTTTTTTTTTGTTCTGTATTGACCGAGCAGCGTCGGCCAGTGAAGAATTTTGTTTTGATTGTTAGTTCAAGCCGACTTTGGAATATGTTTTGTCAATTTGGTTGGGCTGACCTAGTATTATGTATAGTATATAAAGAGGTGCTCAAGATGCGAAAAAGTGTGGAATAGAGAGTGTATACAGATAGTGCAAGGAAGTGCAAGGAAGAGGCTTGTGTGTGCCTAAGCAGAGTTGAGCAGAGGGAAATCTTGGAGCTGCAAAGATATATTTAATCAGTAAGGATCTTGTGGAGCTAAACTGAGATCTATATTCAGCAAGATAAGTTGCATGTATTTTCAGATCATTCATTGTTGCTTTCTAACCATTGTAACAGTGATTCCAAAATCTCCTAACAGATTTGGTTTAACAGCCATTCCATAAATCCTTTAATAGGGTGGCAATTCAGTTGAATTGTTCTAAAGACCTCTTACAAGGCCACTCCTAACAGGGTGATTAAATCCTCTAACAGGGTCACACCTAACAGTGTGTTTTGTAACCTTTAACAGGGTTGGCTCCTAACAGGGCTCACTTCAGAAGAGTGAAAATTGGTGACTAGTTGCTGGTGGTTTTTCCCATATTGGGTTTCCACATAAATTTGGTGTCTACTATGTTCATGATTACTTTATTTTGCATGGTCGCTTATTTTAGTAAATGCTTAATAAATTAACTAAACATCTATCAAGTTTTAAGCAGTAATTTATGTGTTTACCGAGTAGCAGCAGCAACTAAGTTTAAGGCATCTTTGGGACTGTTGAATTTTTTTTTGTGGTAACTGATTCACCCCTCCCCTCTCAGTTACCCCATCTTCATTTTCCAACAATTGGTATCAGAGCTTTTGGTGCTTGTAGGAGGAGATTTCAAAGATCTAAAGCCAAAGATCAAGATGTCTTACAAGAGGGAAATCCCAAAGCTTAACCGAAACAACTTCTCAGCATGGCAGGGATTAATGAGACTTCATCTAGCTTCCATTGGTGACACTGGTCTAAAATATCTTGATGAGGAATATGTAGAACCATCAGGTACATTATCAGTCAATGACATTGCTATAAAGAAGACTCAAAACATTATGATGATTGATATTGCATCTGCCTTGAGTTATGAAGAGTTTGATGATGTCAAGGACTGCACTACTGCCTATGAAATGTGGGAAAGACTAAAAGAGATCTATGGTGGAGATGATAATGTCAGAAGAACCAAAGCTAAAAGTTTGAGAGGACAGTTCGATCAGATGAAAATGAAAGAAGATGAAAACATTGCCAAATATGTTTAAAGAATTAAAGCATGTGTCAGTGCTATCAAAGCTTCTGGAGGAAGTATCAGTGAAGAGACAGTCATAAGTAAAGTTCTTAGAACTCTACTTCTAGTTTATGCCATCAGGGTATCATCCATTCAAGAAAGAAGGTGTGAGGCCAATCACAAGATAAACCTAGAGGCCATAGTTGGAAGATTGACAGCATTTGAACTAGATAATTTTGATAATTATGTTCCAGCTGCAAAGAACATTGAGTCTGCATTTGAAGCCAAGATTTCACTCAAGGACAAAGGTAAGAAGAAGAAGGAATCTCAGTCAGAGAGTGAAGGTCAATCAGATCAGAGTTCTGACAGTGACCTTGAAGTAATTGAAGCTCTACTTGCAAGGAAAGATTCAAGAGGAAGAGGTAAATACAAAGGTAAAGTACCCCTAATCTGCTTTTCATGTGAAGAAGTCGGTCATATTGCTGCAAGGTGTCCAAACAAGAAAGATAAAGATGAAAAGAAAGATAATAAATGAAACTGTAAGAAAGATCTCAAATCATTTAAGGATAAAAGTAAGAAATCATGTTTTATGGCTAAAGATTCTAATGATTCTAATGATGAAGAAGAGGATGGGATTGTTTACATTGCTGTAAAAGATGAATCTGACAATGAAGAAATGGCACTCATCTCTCACATAAGTAAGAATGATACATGGATCATTGATAGTGGCTGTTCATATCATATGACTGGAGATAAAATAAAGTTTGATCAATTTGAAGAGTATGATGGTGGCAGTGTAAGATTTGGAAACAATGAACCTTGTTGCATCAAAGAAAAAGGAAGAATCACTCTAACCCAGGAACTTGTATGTGATAATGCTTATTGGGTAGAAGGCCTAAAGCACAATTTGTTGAGTGTGGCACAGTTACTCAACAATGGACTCAAAGTAGAATTCATCCAAGGCAAAGCAAGACTGCTGAACGGTAAAGGAAAGCTGATTGGATCTGGTACTCAAAGTAAAGGTAACTTATTCTATCTTGAACTTGGTGAACATTCATGTTTTATTGCTCAAGTAGAAGAGAGTTGGTTATGGCATAAAAGGTTATGTCATGTGAATTTTGACAATTTGGTAAAGATAAGAAAATTCAAGAAAGTGAGAGGCATTCCTGATTTAAAGAAACCAGAGGTCGGTTTATGCAAGAATTGTCAAATTGGAAAGATGGGTAAGTCTAGTTTCAAAAGCAAAAATTATCAGTCTGAAGATTTATTAGAAATTGTGCATACTGACTTATGTGGACCTATTGGAACTGAAAGCTATACTGGTGAAAAATATTTTATTCTTTTTGTTGATGATTATTCAAGAATGATGACCGTCATGTACCTAAGGAACAAATCAGAAGCATTTGAAAAGTTCAAATGGTATTTGGCAAGAGTAGAAAAAAGAAACAGGGAAAAGATTGAAATGCCTAAGGTTAGACAGAGGTGGTGAATTTATTTCACATGAATTCAATAACTTTTGTATTGAAAGAGGAATCAAAAGACAGGTTTCAGCACCAGGTACTCCTGAACAAAATGGCATAGCTGAAAGAAGGAACAGATCCATCATGGATTGTGCAAGAACCTTGATGATAGAAAAGAATGTTTCTATCAAATACTGGAAGGAGGCTATCAGTATAGCAGTTCATACCTTAAACCGAGTATAGTTGAAAAAAGACTCATTCAAAACTCCCTATGAATTATGGTATGGCTATAAACCCAATGTAAGTTATCTGAAAGTATTTGGAAGCAAATGTTATATCTTGAAAGAATCTAGAAAAGGTAAATTTGATGTAAAAGGTGATGAAGGTATATTTCTTGGATACTCATGCAAGAGTAAAGCATATAGATGCTTGAACTTGTCTACTCACAAAGTCATAGAAAGTATACATGTGAAAGTTGATGAGTTTGCAGAAAAGACTGAAGAAGAAAGCAGAAGAGAACTAGAAGATTACAAAAGATTCATCTTCAGTGAATCGGATATAATATCAACTGCATCTGAGAATCATAAACCTTCTTCTACCGAGTCATCACTAACCGAGTTGCAGGAAACATCTACCGAGCCAACATCTACCGAGCCAACGTCTACCGAGTCAGAGAATACCAAGTTAGAGATTACCGAGCCAGAGGTAACTGAGCATGTGCATACCGAGCCAGTTGATACCGAGCTAGACCAAACCGAGCATGAAGGAGAAATGCAAGAAGATAACGACAAGATTCATCCAAAAGGAAAAGAACCTATTCTAGCCAAGTATGTCAGGAGACATCATTCAGCAGATCAGATCATTGGAAATAAATCTGAAGGAACCATCACAAGAAGTAAGTTGAAAGGTACTTGTTTACTTGCTGATTTTGAACCTAGAACTATCAAAGATGCATTAGAAAATGATAATTGTATTGAAGCAATGAATGAAGAAATAGAGCAGATAGAGAAAAACAAGACATGGACTCTTGTACCCAGGCCTAAAGACAAAAATGTAATCGGTACAAAGTGAGTTTTTAGAAATAAGTTGGATAAAAATGGTAAAGTATCAAGAAACAAAGCTAGATTAGTGTGCAAAGGATATTCTCAAGAGGAAGGCATAGATTATGGAGAAACTTTTGCTCCCATTGCTAGATTGGAAGGTGTTAGAACCTTATTAGCATATGCTGCTTACAAAGGATTTAAAGTTTATCAGATGGATGTCAAGTCAGCATTTCTAAATGGTATACTGGATGAAGAGGTCTACATTGAACAACCTGAAGGTTTTATAGATCCAGATAAAAAGAACATGGTTTGCAAATTTCACAAGGCACTATATGGTCTGAAAAAAGCCCCTAGAGCATGGTATGAAAGATTGCATAGCTATCTTATTCAAATTGGATTTCAAAGAAATAATGATAACAGTAGTTTGTATATCAAGGAAGGACCAGAAAATAAGATTGTCTTGGCAGAAATATTTGTAGATGATACTGTTTTCACAGGGAATGATGATCTTTGCAAAGAATTTTTAGAAAAAATGAGCAAGGAATTTGAAATGTCAATATTCAGTGAAATCAAATTCTTTGTTGGACTTCAAATTCAGCAGAACAAGAATGGCATCTACATCACTCAAGCAAAATACATCAAAGAGATATTGAAAAAGTTTGGTATGGAAGACTGTAAACCAGTTGGAACTCCCATGTGTACTGGACTAAAACTTACCAAAGAAGATGATTCAAAAGAAATAGATCAGACATTGTACAGATCTATGATTGGAAAGTTGCAATATGTAGTTCATACTAGGCCAGATATTGCTCTTGCAGTTGGAATTGTGGCAAGATTTTCAGCCAAACCAAGAGAAAATCACATGATGGCAATCAAGAGGATAATGAGATATCTGAAAGGAACTGAAGATTATGGATTATGGTATAAATTTGGAAGAAACCTAGACTTAAAAGTGTTTACTGATGCTGATTGGGCAGGAAACCTTGACGACAAAAAAAGCACAAGTGGAGGTGCATTCTTTCTTGGAAAGAGGTTGGTTTCTTGGACAAGCAAAAAGCAAAATTGTACATCTCAATCAACAGCAGAGGCAGAGTATGTTGCTGCAGCAGTAAACTGTTCTAATATTGTTTGGTTCAAGCAATTGCTACAAGGCATGAAGATGGAAATCAAGGAACCAGTTGTCATGTTTTGTGATAATACAAGTGCAATCAACATATCTAAGAATCCAGTAATGCATTCTAAGACTAAGCACATTGCAATCAAGTATCACTTTGTCAGAGAATTGGTGCAGGACAAGGAAATCAGATTGGAATATGTCCATACAAAGGAACAGATTGCTGACATATTCACAAAGCCTTTACCTAAGGATACATTTTTGTATCTCAGAGGTAAGTTAGGGGTCATTACCCTATCTGAAGTTCACTAAAAATAAGTTTTAGTGATGCATCAGCTCTTACAAAATTGAACAATCATCAGTTGATGCAGAAAATCAAGGAAATATTACATATGAATCAGTACTAAAGGTACAATGAAATTCATTGAAATTGGATTGTCTTTGGCATGTGTTGTCAAAGAGGGAGAGTTTTACTGTCATATCTTTCCAAAATTTGATTATGTAATTCCTTCATAGAGGGAGATTACTGTAAGAGGGAGAGTTCTCTATCTTAGAGGAAGAATTGTTAATTGTGTTGTGTTGCTATAGACTGGCTTTCAAATTTCATTTTTGCTATGACATGTTGTGTTTCCATCAATGCCAAAGAGGGAGATTGTTGGATACAATTAAGTAATTGTGTATTGTCTTTGATGTTACACAAATGCCATATCAGTTATCAGACAGAGTCTACCGAGTTCTGTCGGTTAGGAAAATAGTTTACAGAGTCTACCGAGCTCAGTCGGTCAGTAAAGCCTTTTGCAGTGTATATCGAGCATTCCTGTATGTCACACGGTGAGTTAGTGTTAACCGAGTTCGTACGGTAAGCTAAGGAAAGTTTAGTTCTTACCGAGATCACTCGGGTATCAAAGGATTTTGTAGCGGACGGTTAGTGTTAACCGAATTCGCACGATAAGCTAAGGAAAGCTTAGTTTTCATCGAGCTCACTCGGTAGTCGAAGACAGCTTTTATCGAGTCTAGTTGATTTCCAAAGGAAGTGGCAGGTTTACTGAATTCCCCGGTAATTATAGTTTTTAACGAGTTCTGTCGGTTAACACAGGAAGCAGTTTTTTTTTTTTGTTCTGTATTGACCGAGCAGCGTCGGCCAGTGAAGAATTTTGTTTTGATTATTAGTTCAGGCTAACTTTGGAATATGTTTTGTCAAGTTGGTTGGGCCGACCTGGTATTATGTATAGTATATAAAGAGGTGCTCAAGATGCAGAAAAGTGTGGAATAGAGAATGTATACGAATAGTGCAAGGAAGAGACTTGTGTGTGCCTAAGCAGAGTTGAGCAGAGGGAAATCTTGGAGCTGCAAAGATATATTTAATCAGTAAGGATCTTGTGGAGCTAAACTGAGATCTATATTTAGCAAGATAAGTTGCATGTATTTTCAGATCATTCATTGTTGCTTTCTAACCATTGTAACAATGATTCCAAAATCTCCTAACAGAGTTGGTTTAACAGCCATTCCATAAATCCTTTAACAGGGTGGCAATTCAGTTGAATTGTTCTAAAGACCTCTTACAAGGCCACTCCTAACAGGGTGATTAAATCCTCTAACAGGGTCACACCTAACAGTGTGTTTTGTAACCTTTAATAGGGTTGGCTCCTAACAGGGCTCACTTCAGAAGAGTGAAAATTGGTGACTAGTTGCTGGTGGTTTTTTCCATATTGGGTTTCTACGTAAATTTGGTGTCTACTGTGTTCATGATTACTTTCTTTTGCATGGTCGCTTATTTCAGTAAATGCTTAATAAATTAACTAAACATCTATCAAGTTTTAAGCAGTAATTTATGTGTTTACCGAGTAGCAGCAGCAACTAAGTTTAAGGCATCTTTGGGACTGTTGAATTTTTTTTTGTGGTAACTGATTCACCCCTCCCCTCTCAGTTACCCCATCTTCATTTTCCAACAAGTAATACTACTCCCTTGGCGATATCTTCACAAGTACTAGTCAATTCCAACTTGGTTAGTGATCAATTGCAGTTAGTTACATCTGGATTGCAGTCTGAGCCACTGATTGAGATTGGTTCATTCTATCGACATTACATTGTGAGATATGCTCATGACCATGTTGATGAGATGATGATACAGAGATGTACTTTGGTTCCTAGTGCTTATCATAAGTTATGGGATAGTTTGATGCCTTGGGATGAGAGTTGTGATGGGCACGACATGGCGATAGGTCTTGCAGTTGATAGCTTGATAATACATGACTTAGAACAGGAGTTTTGGAGTGATGCTTCAACGGGTGTTGTTATTGATTCTACTCCTTTGGCTATGACATCTCCTAACTTAGCTGGTGAACAGTCATAGTGGGTTGTATCACTTGTTCATGGTGAGCTGTTGACAGAGGTTGGTTTTTTTTATCAACATTATATTGCAGGGTATGTACATCAGTAAGCATTTGATCCTTGTGCTGAGGAGTTGATGGCAGACAAACTTGGTTTGGGTTCCATTTCTTGCTCTTTATCTTTTGATGTCTTTTTACCATCAGTAGTGCATGGGAGTTATGGTTATGAGATAGTGGCTAGTGATTTACAGAGTTGTGTTGACTGCAAGAGTTGTATAGTGTGTGGATTCTCCATACTTGGTACAATTTCATTCGAGAGCATTTACCATTGTTGCAGAGTTGGATTGTACATTCCATATAGGCCAGTGGGATACGTTGATGGTATTTACTATGTTGGTAGTTTGATTTATGCCCTTTACTTGGGTTCTGATGTTCTAAGAGTTTGTGTCTCATGGGTTTTTGATTGTGGTAGTGGTGATTTTGGAGTTTGGTTGAGCTATAATTGTCAGTTTGATTATGTATTCCTCTTGGTCATATTGCAGAGGATATTGCAGGAGCTTGTGTTAATTGGTATTAGTATAGTTCATGACTACATTTGGGATCTAGGTGGATTGATTGGTTTATTGTTCAACCATTGCTTGAGGACAAGCAATGTTTGGGAGGGGAGGACTTGTCATGTCCCCTTTTCAAATAATTAAAAAATAATAATATTTTCTAAGGTAGGCAGGCCCAAAAAGGTGAAGTTTCAGAAAAAGGGGATAATCTTTGGAAGTGAATGGACTAATAAATAAAAATTATTATTAAAATATGTTTTATTAACCCCTCTTGGATGTGAGTTAGGGTTATGCCCTCTTTTAAGGGGTTTGGAGGCATTCTAGGCTCATTCCAGAACTTGATTTTTGCTCATTTCTTTGTTATTCTTCAGAGGTTGCCAAACCTGTGGAGAAGGAGACCCAAGAATGGAAGTTTGTAGGTTTCCAGGAAGGCTAAGGATGGTAGTTTGAAGCCATTCTATGTGCATGCTCATGCAGCGTTTGCCTTTGTGCTGAACAGTGCAAATTTGTGAGTTTTCGAGTATATCTTTTTGTAAAAGTTTGGTGTTTTCGGTTGAGTATTTCATATCAGTTTGGGTTGCTTCTGTATATCAAACTTTTAAATGTTAAAATAGAGCTGAAAATATGTATTTGGATATGATTATACTTCTGTGATAGATTATTAAGTTTTTGTGGTGATTTCGTGCTATTTTGTGCTATTTTTGGGAGCCCGATGAGCATTGTTTTTGTCCTCCGTTTGGGAGCTATTGTGTGCATGTTATACAGATCTAGAAATGTCATTTTATTAGCTGTTATGCTGCTCAAATTTATGTAAAAATTTCCACTTTCAGATTTATTAATAATAGGTGAAGCTGTGAAGCTTTTGGCACTATTTTCGGCATACCCGATTTGGGGATTTCTTGAGAAATTTGGTGGATCTTTGTGATATTAGTTGTTTGATTTTGAAAATCTGATTAGATGCATGAAATATCATATAAAATCAGTAAAGGGACATTTCATTATAACTAGTCAAAGTCAAAGTTATCAGAAATTGACAGTTTTTTTCTCCCATCAAACTTTTTCCATCAAATCTACATATTTTTTAAAACAAATTACATATTCTTGAAGAAGATTCTCTCCTCTAGTGAACCATTAAAAATAATAATTTTTGAACATGATTTACTATTTTTTTCTTTTTTTTGAATAGACATCTTCCTAAATCTTAAAATACCTACTTGTACTATTTTCAAATTATAACATATTATCCATTATCAAAATTTTAAAAAGTTTATATAATCATAATCTTGATTCCGAGACCTACAAAACTATATTTTTAGTTTTAAAAAAACTTCAATTTAGTAAGTCAAACTAGCCTTCAAAGTGAGAAGTTTGCAAAAGTTCTTATTTTTGCTTGTGTGGCTACCACATAAGTAGTTCCGGCCAAAACAGTTTCAGCCGTAACTGTTTCAACCGAAAGGGTTTCGACCATAACCCCCTAGCGTACAAAATTATCATCAATCACTTTTTGTCTATTTTTATGATATTTGGAGCCATTTGAAACATGGAGGTTATGGTCGAAACCGTTTCAATAGAAAGTGTTTCGGCCGTAACTATGCATGCCATGTCGATGAGGAAACTTGCCACATATGTATGGCTGAAACTTGTTCGGCCATAACCGTTATGGCCGAAACTATTTCGGCCGTAACCCCTCCAAATATCACAAATGGTGACACAAGTTTGTGCTTTCACCCTTTCACAAGGTTGTCCTTAGGTAAAAACTTTTTTCAAGGGTGAAAACCTTTGTGACCATAGTTTTTGGCACACCTGGTGGGACAATATTCAAAAAATTTCAAGTCTACTAGTGTCAAAAGGAAGATTTCAAGGTTATTACCAAGGAGATAGTATTAGCTTCAGTGTTCAAGCCTTCAAGAGGTTCATTCTTCAAGTACTTGGTGACTCTGAGTTTCAAATACATCTAGTTCCAAACCAAAGTTGTAGTAATTCATGCCCAAAGCTAAAACAAGGGCATCTTCTAGAGGTAAATTTCAGTAACAAGAGCTTTCATTTTCATATCCTAGAAGAAGGAAGGCTACAATATCTTTATCACCAGTTAGGAGTGCAATAGTAACAAATACACCTGCAAGATCCATCTCTACTCCTCCTACTGTTAGATCTTAGCCTAGATTTCCATCAACATGTATCAATAGACCACTTATCTATATGGCATAGCCTAAAGACCATACTTTTGCCACCTTTAGTGGTGGGTGTCCTCTTTTATTGGGCCAAAGACTTGACATACCTGTTGGTCTTTGAAAACATTACTAGTTTTCAATTACCCTGATGAGAACAAAACACATCTAGGGGCAGCTAACTCCCATTTTCAACATGCCCATTCAAACACTAGGCCAACTATAAGGCATGACCCTTCTTCTTCTTCAGGCTCTACAAAACCTAGGCGGGTGGACCTATAGATTCTTTATATGGTACTAGTTATCAAAGCATACACTGAATCTATTATGAAGCAGATAAAACCCTTATTTCTCCTGATAACTCATGAAATAACATCAATCTATAGTAGCTAAATGCAAATCTAGGAACCTCATCAGCTGAGTGAGGGCATTCTATTACAGCTCTTCAACATAAAAAAGTAAAGATCGTTTGATTAATGATGTTGATTCAACAAAACCCCTAAAATGCAGCAACAGGAACAAGTGATCTTGTAAATGGCCAGTGTCTTATCTATTGGGAAAATCCATGAATGAAATGCATACATATGAATATCTGAGACATATGTCTATCTTTAGATATCTAATCTATCCATCGAACTTGTAAATGGACATCTATGCTCAATCTGAACCTCATTCTTACATGATATCCCCATTAGCAAACCTGCAATCTTGTTGATTCTTTGAAGCATTTACATAACCTCTTGGGTTATAAGCAACAATGAACTAACATACAGCCTTAAGGAGCTGCAATTACAACCTAAACTCTTTGTTCAAAGATTGTAGAACATTCAAGATCACTAATAAGTGAGACGAGAATTAGAAAGAAACTAATGAAATTCCTATTCCTTTGTATTAATTTCCTTGAAACAATAGATTTAAAAGAATGCAATCAAAACATGAAAACACCTAACATGTTTGAACTATCTGTATTATCTGCACTACTACTATTCATACAAGAAGAATTTGCTAAAGAATATGATGTCTGAGTATTGGAAATGCATCAAGAACTAGATCCAAAATCTAGTATCACAGTCATGAGCAGATTTCTTCCAAGGAACTAGAACCCCTACAATAGAGAAAGAAAAGAAAGATATAGGAGAAGAGTTCATTCTCGAATCTAATCTGATCATGACATCTGTCCATTCAAAAAACCTCCTCAACAGGTTAAGACCATCTTTCTTATCTTCTCCCTCAAACTAAAAATCAAATCTTCATCATTATTGCTCCACAAGGCATATATATCTGAGATATTTTATTCACCCTCATAACTGATTTCTAATTCTAAAGTGCATTCATGGTAAAAATGAAAAACCAGTTGCAAAGTGACTTCAAGAAGCCAATATAACCTTTCTTTTTTATTTTCTCCATATCCAGGCTTCAAAAAGTATTCGAATCTACCCTGTAATCAACTTTGATGCTCTGTGATGACTTCTGCCCATTGCACTGAGAATGTCTCTGAAAAATGAAAATCTTCTTATAGCTTGAACTGGTGAAGACATGTGCAAAATCTAACCCCAAATTTGGAAAATTCATCTTCTCCCAGTTCCGACGGTATATTGCACTGCCTATTTTGGACAAAAAATGCCCCTGATATGGCAGTTTGAAAAATAGCCTCTGGACTGTGGCTAGGCATTAAAATGAAAAATTTTAAAATTTTATATAGTCACAACTATATAAAAACTTAAATATTTCAAAACTTAACCATTTTTAATTTTCATGAGTTCAAATTTAGACTTTTCATTTTATATTCACTAATCTCTACCCCTCTGCCACTTGTTGGAATCTGATTGGCTGTCATCACCACTTTTGAAATATTTTTAATTAATTAATTAATATATTAATTAACTAATCCTTTTAATATTCATATCAACATCCTGTTGAATATCTCTTTATTCCCTCACACACATATGAGTTCAATCATATTTTAATAATGTCTTCTGAATCTCATAGCCCCGAAGCCTTTTAATTTTTGCTTTGCGACCTCACGCTGAATGTTACCCTTTACATTCTCACGATGAAAGCCTTTCCTGTAGCATCGGGACCTTTGAAAATTCATCTTCTAATCTTACGATCTAGGCCTCTTTACGCTTTTATGACCATGAGTTTGAGTGTAACACCAGAGGTCTTAAAATTTTTGCTTATGCTCTTACGTTCACCTCTTTAGCGTATCATCAGAGGCTTTAAATTTTTGACTTATGATCATACGCTCAAGTGTAAGATTGGAGAGCTTTGAAACTTTATCTCATGCTCATACACGAGCTTTCCTTTATGTTGGGCATCAAAATATATAGCCTTTAGTCCTGCGGGCCCCACCTTTGGGCCAAGCGTTGCCTTGAAAAGGCCATTTTCTTATAGACACTATGGCTTTGTGTCTTGTTGTATTTAAAGACTTCAAAACACTCCCACACAGTGAATATGGGATAAAGCATTTGTATTGGTTTTGCTCTTTAACTCTCCTCTGCCTTCTTTCCATTGCATGGGGCTTTTAAAACTTGCTTGCCTTCTTGTTCTGGAGCATGGAAGTCTCTGGAGACTGGCTACTTGTTTATTGCCTCCACTCATTTTAAAAATGTGGCTCTCTCGAGCCTGGGTGTCTTCCTCTATGGCTAACTCTTTCGTTGTGTGGATTGTCTGCTGCTTTACATCGGGCCCTCTCTTAAACATTTGTGTTGCCTTCTTTAATCATGACTTCTCAGATTTCTTTGTGTGGATTTCTCTTGTTATTAGCTAGGCATTTTTTCTACATGCTCTCTTTCTTCAACGTGGATCTTTTCCTTCATTCTGCAGTGGCTTTCTACTATTGGAAAATTCTTTGCTTTGATTGGGTGGCTCTTTAAATCAGCTTCATTGCCTCTTTTAATGCGTGAGCTTCCTCCATTTATTAAAATAGGTTCCTCATCTTTTTATGGCTGTCTTTTATTGACTATAACCTGCTGTGAATGGTCTTCTCTCACTTGTCTTGATAGGCATTTCCCTTTTAGCATGTCGCTGTCCCTTTGCTCAAGACATTGGAGCCCTTTTTCCAAACAATTTTAAAGCTTCCCCATGTTTTCCAGATTGACGTGGCTTGTTTTGCGTGGATATCCTTTTCATATCTACTGTTGGATGCCCTTTACACTAAAAATGTGGACTTCTGTACCATTTTGTCTTGACTGGAACAGAGCCCCTCTTGTTTTTCTTGCCTTCTGCCATAGCTTTGTTTCTTTAAACTTCTGACCAATGGCTTCTATAGTAATGGGTGCCCTTCTCATAATAATAATAATAATGCAGCCATTATATTTTGGAGAAATTTTTCATTGTCCATCAATGAAATGCTTTGGTAAACTATATTTACTCCATAGTTTTATCATAAAATCAAATTAGATCAAAGCATATCCCAAAAAAATATTTAACATTGATAATTTGTGAGTGTTGATTTGACTCCTCCCCTACTGCTCATGGCTTCAAGATGGGGGCTTCTTTTTGTATTTTATGTGAATGTTCCTTCCTTTGACTTCTACAAAGAGTTACACATCCATTTTTAAAATTTAAAATTGAAACTACATTGCCTCCCAAAAATGGAAGCCTCATCCGTGCTTTGATGCCATGGGATTTTTTCATCAAGTAGACACTCTTTCAAAGTATTTGAGAACTTTACTCATACATTCAAATGATTTGAATTATGATAATGTTTATGTAATATTCCCAATCATCCATGCCTGAAATCAGTTGGACCCCAAAGCGGGTCCAGCTAAAAAAAAATTACCTTCCAAACAACTGGCATCCTCATATTTGCCCCTTGACCCCATTTGACATCTCAGATTGACTAGATTCAAATCCACTCATAGATTCATTATTTTAAAACTCGTTTTTAATCAAACTTGCAAATTGTGAATTTGTGTCTGGAGGCTCGCTAGGTGGCATTAAAAACTGATTAAATCAAGTAACCAGGCCACGAAAATTGGCATGAGTGTTCAATCCTATACGCTTTATCATACTGAAAATTTTCAACGCATGATGAATTCCCAATCAAAAGATTTTAATTTCCGAACATCCATACTTCAATTAACCTACAGGAAAACAATGTTAAAAAAAAACATAAACTGGGCTCAGGATCACCATTATAAATTGGGGTTATTGATCATTTGGGCTTCTAAAAACCTGGATATAGGTTCTTTTCCATGAGGATAATGTAATCCTATAGTCTGGGTTCATGATGAATCACAGGACACATTTGACGAATTTCTGAAAACAGGCACTTGGAAATTTTAACTAAGAAAAGTGTCAAAAAGTGATTTTTGGTAAACGGTCAGACATAAAGAAGTATGCAAATGGATTCATCATGACTTAAGAACTGGCATACTTCAAGAATTTTTAGGAGACAACACAACGATACAATCCATTTAGGCTCACCAATCATGGGATCAAAGTTATAATGTGTTGAGCAAGGGTACAGATCAATCTGGATACCTTAGTCATAACAAAACAATATAAACTAGGTTTTTAACCACATTAGCAGACTGATCAAATGGATTCGTTATGAACTCAAAGTTTGAAGATGCAAAGTATCTGACCCCTAGAACACAATGCAAAAATAATTTTTTCATTTGGGTCAACTGGGTCAAAGATATGATTGGTCGAACAGGGCTTCGCAAAATTGTGAACAACTAGTCAAATGCACAAAACAGTAAATTACCAACTTTGAGGGGTTCGAAACCTATTCAAAGGGATTTGAAATTATTTGAAAATTGAAACATAGGTTCTTTGTTATGGACACTAAACACTCCCAAAGTGGTGGTTCATGACACATTCCTAGGTAAAGGATATTCAAAGACAAACTAAGCCTCTTCTCGCTATTTGACACTTAGGCAGAATTGCAAATTTTGACACTAGCTCAAAACGAGAATTCACAAAATGGCTTGGAATCTCATTTTTTCTTCATGGAACACTTAGACAGGCTGAATGCAGGGTGTTAGAAACATTAAACACCTTAGGGGCCTCAACTTGAAAGTCGGGTAAATTTGCATTTATGGGGCTTAATTTTTTTAATAGTACTCAAAATTAGGCCTTCAATTTTGAGCGCCAACAATACCAATAGCTACACTCAAAAGTATACTAGAATTTATTGGTGAAACTTCTATCTCTCCCTCATAACACATTCAAGAAGTTGCAAATGTCTGCAATATACATGGTATTACAAAGAATGATGTTGTAGTTAGGCTTTTAGCCTCATCCTTAAAAGGAAAAGCACTACAATGGTAATGAGGTTTGGCTCATGGTTCTATAACAGATTGGGATGGATTAGGAGTAGGACTGTGCAAACACTTTGAGGACAAAAGTGACCATTTGTTACTGTTAGAACAGTTGACTACCATAAAAAGAGCCCCCCATGAATGTATGACTAATTTCAACTATATATTTCAAAAGACATGGGATAGAATACCTACTTCAATAAAATCTACCCCTAGTAATGCCTTCCTGCATTACCTTAGAGCTTTTAATAGTGACATTGCCACTACAATCCAAACTGTGGGAGGAGATACCTTGCCTAATGCTTATGACATAGCAATAAAGTTAGAAAACATCCTAATACAAGGAGGTAAGCTAGCTCCAAGGCCTCCTACGCCTTTTTTCCCTGATTTTCCAAATCACCAACCAGAAATAGCTCCTTTTCCCACAACTTCCACATCACAATCCCTTGCTTTGGTCCCTTAAGCTTCCACATCTTTAAATGGAATAGATGAAATCAAGGAGATGATGCAATCTATGATGCTGAACATAGATAAGAGATTACAGGGCCAAGAGAAGAAGCTGAAGGATAGCTTCTTTGTGATGTAGAAAGTAAGCAACAAGGTGGTGACTTTAGAGAGACAATAAGCTCAAGGTAGTAAGGCTCATCAATTGCAACATCAAACTCTAAATAGTGGTAGGCCTCCAAATCAGAATTATGGGAACAATTCTTTTGATCAGAATAGGCAAAATAGCCATGCTTCAACCTCAAATGTAAACCAGAGTAGGGCCATAGTTCTTCAAAATAACATGGCCCAAGATCAAGATTTTTGTCCCTCTTGTAACTACTCATATTCCCATTGCATGTGTCAGAAGGCTAAATCCTATTTGGCTTTGACCATCCAAGTGCCTACAATAGGACAATCATACAAGGAGGACCAATTTAAAGAGGCCTCATCTATGCAAGGACAAGGTGATTGCTCCTTTATGAATCATTAGGCAGAGGAACATTGTAATGTAAACTAGGATTCCATTGCTCACAACACTAGGACCAAAATAAGAGCTATTGAAGATGCTACCCCTCCTCCTCCCAATCATGCCTCAACTTCAAATGCATACCTCATGAGAAAGCACTAAATGATCAATCAAATACCCATCAGCAGCAAAGGAAAAATAATGGCAGAAAGGATGTAAATGGTCCTTAGGTTGTTCCATCTCAACCTCCTACAAATGCAGCTCCCAAGGCTTCTATCAAAGTACCTACTACACCATTCAGTGTGGTAGAACAAATGAAGAAGACAAATGTGAATATTCCCATGTGGTATGTTGTTGCTACTATACCCATGCAAAAGAGTTTGTTGCAGCAAGAATTGGAAAGCATTGAACCAAAGGATCAGCCACCCAGCAAGGAAAGTGCCACAAGCCATCAAGTGAGGAAGAAACAAGTAAAAAGGTTAGACCCCCTCCATTTTATGTTTCTCTAATTATAGGCAATAAACTAGTCCACAATTGCATGGTTGATTCAAGGGCTAGTAGTTTTGTGATGCCTAGGTGTGCTGTTGATGCTTTGGGAATGAAATATGAGCTCATTATTAGGGATATATTATAGTTGGATGGTAGTACTATCAAGACTATAGGGATCCTTAGGAATGTGGAAATGGCCCTACATGCATGCCCTAGTTGTACTATAACTCAAGATATATCCATTGCTAAAGTCAAGCCACATTTTGCCATTTTCCTATCAAGAGACTTCACTACCCAAATAGGTGGCTACATATCTTCTGATTGGTCATTCATGTATTTTAGAACAAGATATGGGGCCAAAGCTTCAATTAGAGCAGAGCCTCTAGCCTTCCATCATACTAAATCCTACACCCCTAATCTCATCAACATGAACTGCACTATCCTAGAAATGGATGAGAATGGCATAATGAGTGAGCCTACTACTTCCCTAGAAGAGGTACCTAATTTTCTCTTAGATGAATGGGCTAATGCATATCAATTTGATCCTATGCTAGAAACCCTTGAGACAGGCCTCAATACATATTGTATATTAGATAAAGATGCTATAGTTCCCAATCTTGTGGAGACTAAGGAAGATGTGAGTGGGATATGGAGCATGTACTTTGATGGCTCAAGGAATAAGAATGGATCAGGGGCTTGTGTGATGTTGATTTCTCCTACACAAGTAAGGTACTACTCCTCCTATAGGCTCTAGTTTAGTTGCACTAATAATGTGGCCGAGTATGAATCCTTGATTCAGGGTTTCCTATTTGCTCATAAAAGAGGAATTCAAGCCTTAAGTGTATATGGAGATAGTGAATTTGGTGGTTAATCAAGTGAGAAATCAGAATATCACCAAGAATGGTTTGATCAAGTCTTATAAACATAGGGTATGGGATTTTCTTGAGGGTTTCAATGCATTTAATATTCAAAGTATCCCTAGAAAAGAAAATAGACATGCTGATAGACTTGTAGCAATAGGTGCATCTCATGATGTACTAGGGAATCTTGAGGAGAAGAAGAAGCAACAAATCAAAATGGTAGTAAGGCCTGCCATCCCTGACAACAACATCCATTGGCAAGTGTTTGAATTTGATAAACAAATTGTAAGCTTCTTGCATGATGAGGCAGAGTTTTCAGATAGAAACCAATCTAGACTACAGGATTAGTATGGCTATCAAATCATTAATCTCAGTTCCAACAAATTGCTTAAGGGTCTCATTACCTTAGATAGTGTTTTCAAGCAAGAGGTAGAGTCACAAACCTAGCTACTGATGAAGATGATCACACCCCAGTCATGGTTGCTGATGGAAAATCCTTAAACACAGGGAAGGTATGTTCTAAAATTGAGCAAGAAAGTTTTATTCATCTATGTCAAGAATTTAATGATATATTTTCTTGGATGTATGATGATTTAAAGGGTTTTGACCCAAGGTTGTTTCAACATACAATAGATTTAATTGACAATGTCAAACCAGTAAGACAAAAATAGAGGCTAATGAATCCCAAGATTGAACCCTTAATGAGAAAAGAGCTATCCAAATTGATTGAGGCCAATATAATTTTCCCCATCAAGAACTCGTCATGGGTAGCAAACCTTGTCCCTGTTAGGAAGAAGAATGGAGAAATTAGATTGTGTGTGAACTTTAGGGACCTTAACCAAGCTTCCCTTAAAGATCACCATCCTCTCCCTTCCATGGAGTAGATTTTGTCCAAGGTCAGTGGTTCAAAGAGGTTTTCATTTCTTGATGGATTTTCTAGCTACAATCAAGTACTGGTCAAGGAGTCTAATAGGTACAAGACTGCATTCACTACCAAATGGGGTACCTATGCTTATTGTAAGATGCCATTTGGGCTAAACAATGCAGGTGCTACATTTCAGAAGGCAATGGAGATGGCCTTCAAAAATGTGATTGGAAAGTTTGTATTAGTTTGCCTTGATGATATCACAATGTATTCAAAGAATGTACAAGATCCTTTTGATCATTTAAGATAGGTATTCTCAAGGTGTAGAGAGTTTGGGGTATCCCTTAACCTGAGCAAGTGTGTCTTTTCTACCAATCAAGGAAAATTATTAGGACACATTATATTTGAAGATGGTTTAACCATTGATCCAGAAAGAACAAGAATTATACTTTCTCTCCCTCTTCCTAAACATAAGAAAGGGTTGAAAAGTTTCCTTGGTAGGATAAATTTTGTGAGAAGATTTATCCCTAATCTTGCTACCATAGTAAAACTCCTTACAACTATGCCCAAGAAAAGTATGGTCTTTGCATGGACCAAGGAAGGGAAGGAAAGTTTTGAAGAGATCAAGGTAGCCATAGCCTCGGCCCCACTCTCATTAATCCAAATTTTGAAAAGGATTTTATCGTTTACACCCTAGGTGGTGAGTCAAGTATTTCTATTGTCTTGACTCAAACAAATGATAAAGATGAAGAGCAACCCATAGCCTTCTTTAGTGAAGGGCTTAAAGAGTATGAGGACAAATGCAACTATGTCAAGATGCAAGCCCTTGCAGTCATCAGAGCTTTAAATAAATTTAGACACCTATTGTCTCATAATAAAATTCATCTATTATTACCCCATGCAAGTGTGAAGGATTTCCTTTTGAGAAAAGAAATTAGTGAGAAGAGAGATGGTTGGATTACTAAAGTAATGAAATATGATGTTGACATCTAGATCAACCAAGATGGTAAGAGGGAAGGGGTTGTGTAAATAGATGATACCATGTCAAGAATTGGATGAGGAGGTTGCTATGATACTAACAGAGCAACAAGAGACAAGAAATGATGACCCAAGGAATTAGATGGATGATATGAGGAATTTCTTATCAGGTGATGGATATCCTCAAGGATTAGATAGAACTAAAAGGAGACATTATAGATTACAGTCAATTCCTTATGTCATAGTTGATGGTATCCTTTAAAGGATAGATTTTAATTGATTCCTATTAAGATGCATTGACACAGACCAAGCTAAAAGAATGAAACTTTGGTGTGTTTAAAAATAACACTCTACAATGTTAAAAGAAACAAGTCACCATGTTTAGATGAGCTTGTCGTGTGGGATTTGTGGTCTCCCAAATTTGAGGAATATTCATCCATCGACAGTTGTATGTGGATGTCAAAAAATGTATGATATGTGCTCGTAGTAGGATAAATGGAATATTCCCTAGATCAGAATGGAATATTTTATGTAGGGCTGGTGTTGCACTGCCTGGTTCCTGCAAAAAAAACTCTCTATCTGAAAATAAAATAAATTGCAGATCTAGATCATACTAGATTTGGGAATCGGGCCTTCGAGTGCCCGTTTGCAAAAAATGTTTTCCTTAAAATCGACTATAGCCTAGTATAGGCAAATTTATAGTCAATTTTCACCAAATCAATGCTCTGGATGCAATGGTGATGTTCGCTTTGTCTCTAGATGCTCCTAATATTTGAAGATTCTTTAGATCAAAGTTGAGGTGTCCTTAGAGAGGTGAAGCAAGCTTGGCCTCCAATGGCTATTAAATAATGCCTCTATGGCTCTAATACCATGTAATAATTTGCTTCACCCAAGACCACTAAGCACAATAACTAGCACAATAGACCAACAAAGTATAATCAAAATAACAATATGATATTCAATTCATTGTATAGTACACTAGAGGTGCCTATATATAAATGCCTCTATGATGCATCTAGAATTCCTAGGATTTAGCAACATGATAAGTCTTACAACCAGGAACATGTCCACCAGGTGTGAGTTATCCTCCATTAAGCACAAGAGTTAGTGCAATGATGAGAGAATAAGCCTACAAAGGTGTAGCACATACAATTATGTTGTAGACAACATGTGCTAAAATAATAGTGTGCTATGTTGTCTACATGATGACTTAGTTGTTTATGAAGACTCCAGTGTTGTAGACACCATGTGCTAAATTGGAGTTGCTTACTCTTGTGTTGTCAACAAGACAACTTATATGAGTAAAAAAACTCCTAGGTGTCTAAACTAAGAAATTATTAAATAATGCATTTATCCTAAGTGAACTTAAGTAAAGTGTAAATAATAATTATTTAAACTAACACATCTTAGTATCTCATTTTTTCATCTTATTTTCTTATTGCTTTATCTTTATGCAACTAAGTTACTAAAGTTTAATACACAACATTATCTTAAGATTTCTTTGTTAACTGAGTTATAGTGAAAATCTAATTCTAACCGAGCTATGAAGGAAGTTTGTATTGAATCTAAGGGCCCGTTTGGTGACAAGCATAGGAATAGAAAATTAGAATACGAAATAGGAATGGGAGTTAGAGTAGGGAATGCGAATACAAAATGACAATCCCATTCCTGTTTGGTTCAACTAAAATCCATTTTGAGAATTTGTTTGATAATCAATATTTTTAGGGCTTTTTTGCTACTGCTGTATAAAGCGGAGGATTTCATTGCAAGATTTCATAGCCAAATGAAATATCAACGGCAAATATCTTTGTTGCAGTACGAGGAGATGCTTGCATTTGAGCTTTTATTTTTTATTTCCAGCGGATTTTGACTAGAGTTTTTTGTACATGGCTAGTTTTTCAAAATGGAAATAGCTTCAGTGGTATGAGAAAGAGAACTGGTACTCAGTCTTGGTCACCTCCATTCGAGCTTCCTCACCAAATCCTTGTGCTCATTAATCACATCATCAAATCTGTTATGTTTTAGATTTTTATATACGAATGCATGAAATCTATTATATTTTAGATTTTTATAATTTTAGTAAATGGTACATTTTGTCTTGGTGTGTAGGGACAAATGGAGCGGGCGTAACAGTGTTGACAATTGTCAATAATTGCGCATACACCGTTTGGTCGGGACCATTATCGGGCAATGGAGGCACTACCTTGGGCAAAGGAGGCTTTGCTCTCCCCACAGGAAAATCGATGGCTTTCTTCCGGTTGGTAGGGACGCATATGGGGGCAGACTAACACATTGCCTAGCCAAATCCTATTCTCCATTCCAATAACTGATATTTTTGGGAATGGATTTATGCTCATTTTGGGCTAAAATGGGAATACGTAATCCTATTCCCCATTCCCATTCCACGCACCAAACAAAGAATTCAAAAATATATTCTAATTTTCAATGACCATTCCCATCATATTCTTGCAACCAAACGGGCCCTAAGGGATTTGGAATTGTTTTAGTGGTAACTAATTCAACCCTCCCCTCTTAGTTACTCCTCTTATATTTCCAACATATTCTTATAATTTTAAATATTATAATAGGAGCAAATGTTTTTCAAAATCAATTTCTTTTTTTTTTATGAATATCCTTTGCATACAAATATTTCATTTTTTTTTACTACTTGACCTTTCTCATTCATCTTGTTCCTAAAAAACCCATTTTGTACCAATGATATTCTTATTTTTACGTATAAGGACTAATTCTCAAGTCTTTTTCTTCTCTATTTGAATAAGTTCTTCTCCCATAGCTTTTATCTAGTTATAATGTTTGTATGATTTATCTTGTTGTGTTCTCAGGGTCGCTTAGTAAAAATTTTGGGGCCTGGGTCATTTTGTTTGGACTCCCACAAGAGTCTAGGACAAGCCTTAGTCTCTGACTACATGCATACATTATTTGGGTGCACAAGTGCATGTTTATCCCCCTTTAGAGATGTGCACATGCACATGTGCACATCTCCAAAGGGTACACACTTGTAAGAGTGTGCACTTGTAGAGGTGCATACTAGTGGTTGCAATCAATATAAAACTAAAACCCCCTCCTCTTCTTTCACTATCTTCTGTTCTCCTTGAGTCACCACACCTCACACCTTGCATACTCTTCTCCTAACCTCCACCAACCTAAAAACACAAAAAACAAACAATGTAAGACATGCGAAAGTGTGCACATGTACACCTCCTAAAGGTGTACACCTTTATTCACCTAATCAAACAAAGATAACCTAAAAAATAACCTAAGGCTAAAAGACATCAAGAAGGTGCACACATGCACACCTCCTCAAAGTGCACATGTGTACACCATTTTATAACTAAAAAGTCACCAAAAGGTGTACATGTGGACACCTTCTCAAGGTGTGCACATGTGCATCTTTGTTTGTGCTTTCAATAGACTTAAGGCATATAAGGATGCACACATGTGCACCTTTTTGCAAAGCTTGGAAGGGACTAAGTTCCCCCAAACAAAAAGTACTTGTCACTATGCATGTGTGCAGTCGCACACATGCACATGTGCACACCTCACCTAGTCGCACATGTTGTAGGTGCACAACTATGCATAAATGACCATTTAGCTCACCTAGCACACCTTTAAGGGTGTGCTGGGTGCACTATTTTTCATATCAAGAATTATGGGGTAGATTGGAATGGTTTCTCACTATTTTAAAGCATTTTTTGCTAGGTTTTTTTATATTTTAGGGTTTATTTTAGGTCTAATTTTATCTTTATGGACTAATGTCTCCTCTCTTGTGTAGATAAAATGTCATCATCATCATCCTCTATGGTAGAAAAGATTTCTCCTCAGCCTATTCTCTTCAAGTACCAAGGTGTACCAAGAAAATCCTTCTTTTTGGATGTACATGTCAAAATTACAGACACTGAGCTTGGATAGATTGATTTGAATGCATTCCTCACCATTTACAACAAACTAAAAGAATGATCTGCAATGGTTTCAAGTATGATTAGATCAAGGGTTGTCAATGTAGCATCACATCCTACTTCTGTACAATCTTCAAAACTCATCATGGCTCTTGTAGATAACTATGTGACAAAGAAGAAAAGGTTGTCAAGAGTGTCATAGGGGAGATAGTCTTGGACCTCCAACCTTGTAACATCAAGAAGGTGTTTCACCTTGCTAGGGCTGACCAATACTTATAGATATCATATAAAGGAGTAGAAATATGGTACCTAGAAAATAGGAAGGAATCCTGAGAGACAATTCAATTACCCTTTTTTATTTGATAGAACACCAGTAGGCTACAAATTCGACAAAGTAGACATGACTCAAGGATATTTAAAAGATGACATGGGATACACCATTATGCTTTTGAGAAGGGTTATGGGACTAATAGTGGTAGGAAACTTACAAACTTGGATGGTCCATTTCATAGAGGCCATCAAGATGACCCATATGCTAATTGATTGGGCTACAATTCTAAGTGACAACCTAGATAAGTAGTTGGTGGTTGTTAAGGATGACTCCAAATTCTACATGACATCATTTTTGGTGTACTTATTGGCATCCTAAACAACAAACTACTCAAGAATTTGCAAGAAATGCAACATATAATATGTTAATGCCTAGTTCTATGTGGTATACCTTCAACTAGTTAAGAAGAAACTCTAGGAGTAGAGTATAGAGTACAATGTAGTGAATGAAAACTTTATATTTGCAACCATATGATTCATAGAGGGTGATTATGCTAAAAGGATGTCAGTAGAGGTAGCACCTAGGATTATAGAGATCAGTACCTACTACATCCAATTTAAAAAGTTTACCTACATAAGGGTAGCTGATAACTTGAGAATCCCAAGAATATCCTAAGATATCCATTAGATAGGCTCATTTTGTTGGAGATTCCTAGGCAACTCACATCTATATATGATAGAGTGAGGAAACAACACAAAAAGACATGGGTGTGGCTAATCACCATTAGTTCTTTTGAGGTCAAACATAAGAAAGACATCATGACCTTCGATTTAGAATGGAAACAATATCCCTTAGAAGAATACAACTCCCCTTTCCCATACTTTTACAATATGGAGATGGTCGAACATCTAGTAGAGAAGTAGTTTGTACACAAAGATGCATTAGAGGACCACTAGATCAATGCAATAGATGACTATGATATCTGAATAATGGAGTATTGTAGGATGACCCTATATCTAGCAAAAAAAGTGCTCAAGGTTAAAATCTTGCTAAAGGTTGTCTCAGATCCATTGTGCAATAGGGACAAAATCTATGATAGACTAATCATAAATGTGGAGATTGAAGGCACAAGAACACACACATCAATAATATATCTTGCTACATAGTCCAAATGACAAAGGATGGATCAAGAAACCTTTCAAACTTGATCCAATTCCTCAAGATATTCCTCTTCAACCCACAACATGGCGTATGAAGGGTAAAGGTTGAAAATTTATAGTACCAACCTTCCCAGCCCAATCCATAGTGAGGCCAAAAGTTGTTCATCAACATGAGAGGGAAGGTGTGTACTTTGATGTTGATAGAATAGTGAAAAGGAAGAGAGGTCTAAAAAGAGAAAAAAAGAAAAAGGCTTAGGCTCAAGACCCTCAACCAAAACAAGTAAGTCCTAAAAAATTTGAGCCAACAACTCAAGACCAAGAGACAAAGCAAGTCTCTCCATAGGAATAGGGGTAAGAAGAGGAAGGATAGAGGGTGCTACCAGTAGGTATATAGGAAGAAGCCTCCTCCTTAGTTCCTAAAAAGGCTAGGATTGAGCCCACTATTGTGAGGACATGAAGGAAAAGATTGAAGAATAAATACACTCCACCCCCACAGGTGCCAAAGATAATCCCCAAAGTTAAGATGGAAGAAGAAGAAGGGGAGGATATTGAATATGTCTGCTTAAGTCAAAGGATTCATACTACTAGGGCTATAGAAGAGGACACAAGAAGAAGCTCAACCATCACACCTCCTTTTATTCCAAAAGAACCTATTTAGATATCTACATCAAAGGATGAGAAACAATAATAGATTGATGACATGGAAGGTCAAGAAACATATGTCTTCAAGCTCTCTAATTTCAACTTCATTCTAGTGGGCACTGAGATGGTGCGGTGACAAGATACATGATACTCCTAAGAATCAATCCCTAGGAGAGGATTGGAACCAATTACCACCTCTTCCTCAAGGACCTTTGGGCCTACCACCACTACTACCTCAATATTTTCATTTCTAGACAAAGGTTAAACAATGTCATTTCCTCCCATTACAGAATTAGAAGAACAAGCAATGGAGGAAAAAGAGCCTCAACAATTGTAAGCCAATGAAGTATTAGAGGAGGGGAAATTATATAAGGAACCTCAATAAGTTCCTCATGGTGCTGAGGCTAGGACCTTACCCCAAGTAGATACAAAAACTCAAACTAGTGATCATTCTCAATAAGAAAAGACTCTAGAAAGAACTGATAGGGGAAAGGGACCTATGGTGAAAACCCCCTCTTCAGTCAAGTATATGTCTCTAAACAGTAGTACACTAGCTTGGCTGAAAAGGGAGGTCATGGTTTGGCAAAAGAGGTAGCTAGATTTAAGTGTAGAGAAGGGAATGGTAGAGCTAATAAAAGCCATCAAGAAGCCTAAGCCACCTATGGGTGATGCACGACCACTAGCCTTCATTATGAAGAACCAAGATCAATACTTTCTTGCACACATAGCCATCCCTCCCCTACATGTTGACACCAAGGAATTGACTCCTAAGGATTACTAGATCAAGGAGGTCATGTTTGGAAGGCATGTGGTAGATACCATGAAGGTAATAATCACTATGGGCATGAAAGAGGTGTTTAGACACATGGAAAAAGATGAGTATGAGTTGCTACTACCATGAAAACAAAATGAACTTTTGAGAGGCTATCTGCATGGAGTTGTGGACCCAATTGATCTAGACAATCCAGAGATCACTCTTCTTGTGACATTAGAGAGAAAGGAAAAGAGGAGTTTATAGTTGGATTTATTTTTGGGATCATGTTAGAAATGACACAAAAATTTTGAGGAAAAAGGTGTACATATAATACCAGGTAAATTGAATCTATAACACCATATTTAGCTGACCACAGATAAGCTGGTGTCCCTATTGAACCAAGATTTTGGGTTGATGGATGAGGTACATAGCTGAGTAAAAGATCTACAAGATTTGAAATCAATAAAAGGTCAAATATATTGTACACTCATGGAAGTTTATACAATGAATGAGCTTAATAATCTTGATAATTAGATAGATAAAATATCCACTGTTAATAAAGTCATGGAAGGATTGTACAAAGATATTCAGAGAATAAGGGATCAAACTCAAGAGCAAATTTTGGAAGCAGAAAGGTACTACAACTCTATTTTCCTTGAGATTTTTGAAGATGAGTCAAAAATAAAACTCAAATCAATCCAATTAGTTGTCCAAAAATTTCAAATAACCTTTAAAGATGCTTTGTTAGATGAAGATATCAGGCGAGCATTCAAGACTAAGGAGGTATTGTTGGAGTTAGACACTGAACTTGAGGATTTTGCAACAACATGGATAGAAGTTAGTAATTATTGGTATGTTATTAAGGATAAATATAGAGCTTTATTTTTTTCTAGAAGCTATCTAAGTAAAAAAGATAATTGAGAAATTCAAGGGGAAACATCTAGACATCATTTTTGTGAAAAGGGGAAGAAAACCCAAATGATGAAAATTCAATTTTGAAACTTGGGAAAATTTTTCATTTTTGGAACTTGTCATCAAGTTGTGCAAGTGCACTATTTTCAAAGGTGAGCTGAGAATTTTGAACAAGTAGTAGTATGCTGACAGTTAACTGGTAGTTGCTATTTTAAGAGCATTAAATGCATTAGAAATACATTTTGACATCATTTCAACTCCCACAAACATTCAAAGAAGGTCAAGATTCCATTTTTAGAGCTTTTAGTGACTCTTAGATCCTCTTGCTACTTCCTTCTTCTCATCTACTTCTTCTTTCATTGTTTTAAGTTATGTAAAGGTCCATGCACCCCATTAATTGATATTAACAAGGTTGGAGACCTACGTAGCACCATTTAGAGAGTTGGTTTGTATATAATTAGATTTGTTTTATTTTATTTTAGCATGAGTTGCATTTTAAGAATTCTCTCTCCTAGCAAAAAGGGAGGAGATGCTTTCTTATAAATACATGGCTGTAATATGTACTCTAGGTTGTTATTTTGATGTAATAATATATGCTATTGGTGCTCTCATTTTGAGTGTAGTTATTCTTGCTAGAGTGTGTTATTTTTGTGAATTCATGTTCATGGATAATAATGGACCCAATGGTTTTATTGTTTTTTTATGATTGTGTGACATTTTAGTTCTAGTATTTGTCTCATGTTAATGAATTACACTAATGTACTAAGTTGGAGAAAAGATCACCTATTGTTCCTACATAGATTCTTGTCTTGTATGAGTGCACTTTCCATGGCCTTGCAATTTGATGAGAAGTGAAACATCTTTCAATTATTATTGAGTTCCAATCGACAATTGCATCAGTGGAATTGAGGAAGCATTGCTCCTATTTTTGTTGATTTCCTACCTAATCTTTTTGATGATTTAACTTCCAGATGTGTTGTTACCATGATTTATGTCTATTGGGAATTTCTCTTTCAAATTATTTACTCTTATCTCTAGTTTCCTTATCTCTATTATTTTCTTTTCTAAGACTTGGTTAAAATAGGAATTCATATAGTTGCATTCATAAATTTCATTCCTCATAAAATAGAAAATACCAAAAATATATCTCTTATGTGGTTACTTTTCAAACAAAAAATCAAGCATCTTATCCAAAATTGGTTGGAACTAGCATAGGCCTCCTCATGAGCATACACATCTTTAATTGAGTGGATTTCACTAGGTTACAAGATTTCTCAAAACCTTGGAGTTGATCCTAGATTAGCTTTACAAGAGAGAAGTTTGAAAGGATTCCTACTATTAAGATTCACAAAAAATGACAATTAAATAGAAGTGGTGCTAGAAGGAGGGCCTCAAACCATTCAAAAGAGAAAAAAAAACCATTTTTTAAAATTCTAAAGTTTTTGGAAGTTCAAAAAAATGTTAGTCAAAAATTTTCATAAGGTGCATAGATGCACAAGTGCACTATTTTGAGAGAGTATGCTTCTACAAATGTGTGCTTTTTCTAGAATTGACACAATATGGAATATCTTGATGCAACATCTCCTTTTTAGAGAGCTTTAACATGTTCATATAATGAGCTATAGTTCTTAGAACTTAGTCATTTTCATAAGCTTTACTATGACAAAGGATTACCAAATATTCTACCACTTCCATTCCAAATTTCATCATCTCTAGTTCCACCTCTGAACCAACCTCCACCAATAGGATTTTTTACAAATGCGGTAGATTCAAAAATTAACTTGCAAGATGCACTTAATGGCATTCCCAAGAATCCAAATAAAATTTTCCCAAGGTTCATCTACAGAGAAACATGAACAATTGAGGATCATATCAAAGTTTTAAAAGAAATATGCAATCAAAAGAAAGTCCAATAGGAGAATGTAGTCCTTTATTTATTCTCATACTCATTGGGAGAAATTGTCTTTTATTGGTACATGAATCTTCCATCGAGATGTATCCAAAATTGGGCTACTTTTGAAAACTTGTTCCTTGAACAATTCAAAACATTCGTCAACCTAACTATGATACATCATCAATTCATATAAATAAAAAGGTATCCAATGGTTACCATTTCATGTATCAATCATTGCTTTAATATGGCTTTCCACAAGGTGGAAACACCCTACACTATACCAATTGAAGCTACAATCTAGATTTATCTTAATGATATGGATCATCTCATAGATTTCTTTCTATGAAGGCTACCTGCTATAAACATCGACACATTAGAAAAGGTCTTTGATGAAGAAATTACCTTTACCAAGAAAGCCAATCCTAATGGAGAAGGATTGATGGTTCCACCAAAAGCAACTAAAATGATACCAACATATCCTGCTAGAACACCACTTATGCTTAGTCAATTCATTCCAATGAATCCAGTCCCACTAGAATAGGCACCAACTATACTAGTTCTAGCCATAACTTACCCAAGATATGAACCTCAAAAAGCTTCTTTATTTGAGAAAAAAGTAGCAACCTCTGTTGAACAAAAAAATAATGTCTCATTTGAGATTCGGAAAATGAAGAAAACTATGTCTCATATTTCCAAGGAATTAACTTGTTTGATGTTGTCACAAGGGAAGAAAAACTTTCAAAGAATGAGTGTAGCTCGTTACAACAACTATGGCCAGAATTACAAAAAGAATTTCAACTAGGGTAAACTTTAAGAAAGCCACCTCCAAAAAAGATATAAAATATTGGTGAATCCGTTAATTTTTTATTCTAAATATGATTAATATTGGCAATTATTTTTGAATCATAATTTTTTTGTATAAAATATTGATGAATCTCAAGAATAATAGGAAGTTAATTAATCATCATGAAACATTACAAATCAAAATTGATTTTTTTTTTACCTTGCGGAATATTATAAGGATCATTACATATACATTAAATTAATAGTGAAAACTAAATATTGGTGATATATCCCTAAAGAAACTAATACTTATGATAATTATTGGTCAGTTAAATATAATTTCTCCAATAATATATTATATTTAGGTGACTCAAATCTAATCATGTAACTAATATTGTGGCAAATATTTGAGTTAAAAATTTTCAATAAAATAAATTATTGAGAAATTTTAAATATTTTAAAACTAAATTTTATAAAAATATGGTGATTTAGGTTGTATCAAATCTTAAATTATTAGCCAAATTACTAACCAAAAAATTCTAAAATTAGCCAATTTGCAAATATTAGCCACTAAAATATACCTTGATTTCAATGAAATTAACAACATGGGAAATAGAATGTAGGGAACAATTGCAATCCTCTAGCTTTCAACAATGGCTTTCAAAGGAAGAATTGATAATTGAATACTCATCCAAAAAATGGAACCATCCCTGTTGATAATAAAAATAATGCTCTATTTGTGGACATCAACCAATATGACAATAATCAAAATATACCTAATGATGGCAGCTCATATTTCAATGGAAATCAAGAAGTGAACCAGGATTCAAAAGGAAATAATAATGAGTCTTCCATGTAGTACAATTCTATGATGTTAGAATCTTATGATTCTTCACAAAATCTTGAAATGGAACAACTAGCTAGTGAAGAATTCACTTTTCTATTTAGTCAAGAATTAGATCCTTAACCAGAAGAGATGCTAGCTTTTCAAAATGATAATTAGAATACTTACAATTTGCATAACTAAAGGGAACCTATGACCACTGGAATTCCTCCTACCTTGCATCCAACACCACTTGATCCAGGAGCTAACAACAATCTAGTACCTAGTAGAGCACCTTATGTTGGGAAACAAAATCAAAATCAAGGGACATGCCCACAATCCTGATGAATCTTATATGGGAAACTAAAAAGTATAGTGTAGTGGAAGATCTAAAGAGAATGAAAGCCAATATGTCCATACTTGATATGCTACACAATTGTCCTAATAAAAAGGAAATAGTAATAAGGAATCTTGATCATGTAAAGGCAACACCTAATGTGAACACAGTCCCTCAAAAGACAACATCGCAGCAATTCAATACTTTTGAGGCAATGCTTACCATGTATAAAGACAAGGTTGAAGTCCCTCCTTTTTAGCCTAGTCTTAGAATTTTTAGAAAGAACCTACACAATTTTTATATAGATTTAGGAGCTTCTTGCAATCCTAAAACATATGGATTATTGGTAAGTAGAGAATGTACAAAGTTCCTTAGAGGATGGTTCTTAACTAATTTTACTCAATTATGGCTACCTTGGAAGGGATTGAATAATTAGATCAAGATTGAAGTTGAGCCAAAGCTAAACACAATGATCACATAATACAATACATCAAATTAGCTAGCAATTTTTAAAGTTGAGTTAGGCTCCTACAAAGTGATGTCTCTTGATATAACTCCAAGAGACCTAATCATCTGAATAAAGAATTTGGATTCCTACCCTAAAAGAAAAAAAATTCACTCAGTTTGTAGAAAATATAAGTGATAACTTACAATGCTTAGGCAAGGAAGTAGATCCAAATATTTTGCTTCTTTCAGGATTTTGTAGGTTACACAAAGTCAGTCATTTAGAATTTGAATACTCACATTTTTAGAAAGAAATTTCTAGGGTACTCACTCAGATAATGCAATCCAAAAATGGTCAAATCCCAAATGAGGTACAACAGGAAAGTTCAAGTTCTACATGCACACCTAAATTGCTAGGGAATGATGAAGAAGAAAAAGAAGATCTTGATGTGTCATTTAGTGACACCTCTTCAAATGGTGGGATTTTATCTAATCCTCCACCTAGGATGATTAAAGTCTAGAGGAGAAGATGTTTTTGTAAAAGGCCAAGGTTGGACCTCAGTGGTCATTCATTCAAAACCCCAAATTGATAAGATCACCAAATTAATTGGGGATATTCAAAGTCAAAAGAGAAACAAACAACCCCTGTATCAAAAATATGTTAGAAATAGGGATTACTAGGGGGGGTGAATCAATAATCTACAAACTTTAGTCACCAACTAGATATTATTACTTACTTTAAAACATGTACAAAAAAGAAATAAAGTAATGTTAAATAGTAATAGTAACAATGCACAAAGATAGAGTTGACTGGAACTTCCTTCTAAGGGGCTTGGAAGCTTTTGGCTTTAATAAGAGATTCAGGGATCTTATTTTTATGTTAATTGCTTTGGCTTCCTTCTCTATGCTTGTTAATGGCTCCCCTTCCCCCCTTTTAAGGCTTCTAGGGGCCTTAGACAGGGAGACCCTATTTCTCCTATTCTTTTGATTATGTTGGCTAAGTGCTTGGGAAGATATGTTAATAATATGGTTGTGAAAGGAGACTTTGTGGGTCGTTGTCCGTCTTCCTCACCTCTTGTTTGCTCACATCAGCAATTTGTGAATGATTCTATTGTCATGGGGGAGGCCTCAATGTGTAATGCAAGGAATATTAAGAGGGCTTTGACTGACTATGGAGATGCTACTGGCCAGATCATTAATTGGAACAAAAGTGTGATTTACTTTATTATCAATGTTAGTGAAGCTAGACAATTAAAGATTAAAAGGATTATTGGGTGTGAGAGTGGTTCTTTTCCAAACACTTATCTGGGGTTACCTATTGGTTTATCCCCTCCTAACAACTTTTGGAATTCTTTGATTGATAAGATTCATGTTAAACTTGCTGGTTGGAAGGGTTCTCTCCTCAGTCAAGCTAGGAAGGTGATTGTTTTGAAATCTATTCTCCAAAATCCTCCAATTTATGCCCTTAGTGTCTTTAAGATTCTAAGAAATTTTTCTCTTTCCATTGAGAAAATTTAGAAAACCTTTTTGTGGATTGGTATGGAGTCAAAAAAGAGAATCCCTCTTATTGCTTAGGAGAATGTTTGTATTCCTAAGGGGAAAGGTGGGCTTGGGCTACAAAGGATTTCTACTATGAATGAACTTTTACTAGCTAAACTTCTTTGGAGATGGCATATGGAAGAGGGGGAATGGAGGAACATTTGGGTGGATAAATACAATTCAGATAACTTTGATTTTTCAGCATTTCCTTTTCTCTGATGCTGATCAAGAGGGATCTCGCATATGGAAGAATGCTAAAAAATTTAAACATATATTAAGGAAAGGAGTTAAATGGAAGGTTGGTAATGGATTGAAAGTTCTTTTTTAGGAAGACATTTGGATTTTGGATCACCCCCTTTTTGATGACCCTAGATGGAATGGGTTTATGGTGCAGTGCAAGAATCAGTTTGGTACTTTGGTTAGTGATTACTAGAATAATGATTTGTGGGTCAATCTTCTTAGGGTGGACTTGAATCTGGTGGAGCTTGCTAAATGCCTCAATGCTTGTTGTTTGAATCATGAAGAGGATGTTCTGATTTGGAAAGATGATCCTAGTGGAGAATAATCCATTTCATTTACCTACACTAATTCTTTTGAGGATCATGATGTACCTTGTTGGACTATAGCTTGGGTGAAAGGCACGACTCCTAAAGTTAATTATTATTTTTGGATTCTTTTGTAAAACAAAATTTTAACTCTTGACAATCTAAAGAAGAGGGGGTTTTTCATTGTCAATCGATGTGTCCTTTGCAAAAATGATGGAGATTCGGTGGACCATATTATGCTCCATTGCTCCTTTACTAGGCAGGTGTGGGATTTTATTTGGAGTTTGATGAACATGGATTGGGTTTCCCATGCTACCATCCAGCTATTCTTTTCTTCTTGGAGAGCTCCTTCCAAGAATACTTTAATTATCAAATTGTGGCAACTTATTCTTCCTTATCTTTGCTAGGGTATATGGAAGGAGTATAATGATAGAATCTTTAGAGGGGTGGAATCCAATTGTACTTAGGTTTTCCATAAAATCAAGGTCCTTTTGCATGAAAATATCAAAATTTGTGGCAAGGGACAGCAACCTTTTAATGAATGGGATGTTGGGGTGATGAATAACTGGAATATCAGGAATATGATTTTGAATACTAAAGATCCCAACCCTAAGGAAAGTGCTAGATGGGATTTCCCTCTAACTAATTGGTTTAAAATTAACTTTGATGGGGCCTCAAAAGGGAACTCAGACATTGCTGGTTGTGGATGTTTAGAAATTTTAAAGAGGACTTTGTTGGTGGTATGGCAATACCTTTGGGTTGTTAAACCAATCATGTTGTTGAAGCCTCTGCTGCTCTTTATGATCTTATTTATGCTAAAGATATGAGCTTGAAGAACATTTGGATTGAAGGTGATTCCCTCAATATTATAAACTACTTAAAAAAAATTTATCCTCCTTCATGGACCATTAGTAATATTATGTCTAAGGCTGGTCAAATTATTAATTCCTTTCAAAATTGCATTATATCCCATAATTATAGGGAAACTAATGGTTTAGCTGATTGAACTTCCAATGTGGCATGTTGTAATGATCAAAAAATAATATGCGATTCATATGACACTTTACCTATTGATGGCCACAAGCATGTTAAATAGGACAAGGGGAAATTCTAGAAAAAATCCTTTAATTATGATGTTGTTAGAGAATTGTGATTTTAACTCCTTTGGAGTGACATGGGCAATAATTTTAAGAAATGTGGGCAGAACACATGGTTTATGGATTGCCTCTTTCTATTTGTGCTTAGGTAGTGGTATTCGTAGAGTTTTTGGAGGCTTTCAGTGCATGCGAACTAGTGCTTTTGTTGTAGAGATCATTGAAGGTAAGAGGAAATGGGTTGAACTGCCTAGCTGTGTGGATTGGAAGAAGAAAATTGAGGTGTGGGATATCCTTAGGCTGAGCAATTTGATTGGTTACATGGAGATACTCAAAGGTAACAACCCAACTATTATGCACTAGTTTTTGAAATCTTGGAAGGATGGTTCTGTCATGGTCGGGAACCAGAGGTTGGAGGTTATAGAAGAAATCATTGTGGAGGCTATGGGTTTGGAGTTGGATGGGATGAATTTCTATAGGGAAAGGAAGATCTTGGATAAGGCAATTGATGACTTTTTTGAGACTGAACAAGAAAGAAATCGACTGGTTAAAATAGGTACTTCTTATTTTAACTTGGCTTCTGTGTCTCATTTGTGGCAGTTTGTGTTCTATGTTATTATGGAACATCTAACTTTGGATAGAAGATATACAAAACTGTATGGTTACCATTTTGTGTTGGCAAATTATTTTCGTCATGACATTAGGGTAAATTTTCCTTCATACTTGTTGCAATCTCTCTCCAATTCTACCCAAGATATTCAATGTGATCCGACTGGTAAACATGTTTGTCATGAAGATTAATGGTTTTCATTATGAATGTGCTGAAATCTAAAAAAATCTTGAAACCTAGGAATTTTAAAAGGGAAGATCAAGATACTGAAGGTAGTATTCAGGAAAAGGGCTACAACTCTAAGACACAGGATGAGGCAAAAGGGGGTCTGGTTAGTCCTAAAAGAGGTTTGGGTGGTAGCACTAAAAAGAAAAAATAGAGTGTTGAGAAGGATGATTCTGATCAGAAAAGGGCAAGTGATTTTGTTGATGAGATTATTAGAGAACATGCAAAAAATAGGGGATGTAGCAAAGGGAAGGGAAAAGGTCATATTGATGAGAGGGTTTCTTCTTTATCAGATGATGAGCCCCTTGCTAATCGTTTGGAAAGAAAAAGAAAGTCTTTATGGCAATAGGAAAACAAGAATGTGAAAATAAGGATTGAGGCTTCCAACTTTTTAGATGATGGTGAAAAGGGGTCCAAATCTGATGGAGGTGATTGTGTTGGTGGTGGAATCGAGCTCGCTAAAGGCTTATTTGGTAACCCTAGTTCTATAAAGAAGGACATTGACATTCTTAAACATAAAATGGTGCTATTGAAAAAAGAAATGGAGCATCTTAGCAAGATGGCCAGAGGGGAAAGAACTTTAGGTCAGCATATTGACAAGCTCTCGGAAGTCATAGATAATGCGGAAGAAGTGAAAAATTTGATGCATAAGACCCCTATGTTGGAAGCCAAGCAAAAGGTGATGGACAAGGACATTAGCAGTATCCAGGGGAAGGTGTCTAAATTTGAAACCAGGCTAGGTAACATGGATAAACAATTCAAAAATCTGGTAGATAACATGACTAGCTTCTTGAAAAAGAATGAGGCAGATAAAAGTCAGGTTTCTCCCCCGGGGGCAGACTCTCAAGGTCCTAGCAAGCGTACTTGGGCCAATTCAAAGAAGATGGAGGAAACCACTAAGAAGGATGAGGTGAATGTTGTTGCTGAGACTATGCATTCTCTGGTGGACCAGACTATGTATTTGATTGATACTCCTTAGTTGGTCAGTTTTTGTTCCTTTGCTAGTCTTTTTCTATCTTTTCCAGCAATTTTGTCTGTGACCTCTTTTTTTTTTCTGAGGTCTATTTCATGTTCTTTGTTTTCTCTCTTTTCTTGATACTTTCTTAATACTCTGATGATGTAAGGTTTTGGGTCCTTTAAAACCTATTTTTACATAATCAAAACAATGCACAAAGATAACTCATAACACCATATTTTGTTAACCAGGGAAACCTTGGCCAAGGGAAAACCCCAGTGGGGATGATACCCATTAGATAATATACTTATATATATATATATATATATATATATATATATGTTCCTTATGATGGACCTTGTCAGGAGTCAATGACAAAATTTAGTATAATAGTCCCTATTAGTAGACTTTGAATCCCTATTAGGAGATTCCAACCCTATTAGGATTTTTAGTGTAATGTATGCAAGATGAGCCCACTACCTAAACATGCAATTTCAACTACATGAAGAGCTCATTGCTTAATCAAGTAATCTACTATTATTTTCCTCCCTTCACTAATCTTTGATCTTCAGCTCGATCTCGTATCACCAGATAGTTCATACAAAACTTCACATACATCACTTTCACAAAAGTTCACTCACAAGTTCAAATACTTGATACACAATGGTACACTTCTTATCGCAAGAAGTCCTTTGCATAAATATCATGCCTTTACATAAGATACTGATAGGTCATCTAAGTCCACAATTCACTTTTCCAAGTTAGATTAAACATATAGGATGTCGCCCCTAATTAGACAAGTAATTGTTTTGCAACCAAAAGAAATTTTTTCTTCAATTCCATTGTCCTACTTCATCAAAACATGATTAAACTCTCTTTCATATAGTCTGTAAAAATTTTTGAGGTTATACATGTCATCACCAAAATATATACTATTTCCATGTAACTTTTCTTTTCATAATATGACATCTGCAACATGTTATAAACAAAACAATACACTATTATAAACCAAATTCTATACTTAGACAATTTTCTAATAACTAAACATTAAGTATCTTTATTTCTGAGGTTTCTTGTCAACATGTACATCATGTGTTTCCATTAATGACAACAATTACATATCAAAATTAGCCAATTGTAACCAATCTCCCCCTTTGGCATTGATGGCAACAAAATAGGGATAATTGGCTAAGTGACAAAAACAAACTATCAAAATAAACATTACATATATTAAAACTTTACAAATATGCTCCCCCTTACAATATACTTCATACTACACATGTATCTCACCCTTTTACTATCCAAATTTTATGCTTTCCAATTTTCTTCTACTATTACTCCCCCTTTGACATCATTGACAAAGGTCTCAATATGTCAAGATTCTATCCAAAATTGTCAAAATTGCTTGTACTTGCCTTTATGCTAAAATAATCTCCATGTAATCATAAAAAATAGCCTTCAAACTATCCATAACTTTGTTCCATTTTTTTTTGGTAGACTTTGCTGATGTGAGAATTGCACATAATGAATATGATGCAATCGCAACTACATTGATATCTGAATACAAAAAGTTTGTATATGTGTCTTTGGCCTTAACATATTCTTCTAGCTACTTGTCAAAAAATAATAACTTCAGAGCAATAGATTCTCTAAAATCAGATGTTCTCTTCAATATCTGCTCTTTCTAAAGTTCCAATTTCTTGATCTCGTTGTGAATACTAGCAACTTGATTCTCAAAATCATCAACTTTGCTAGATGGGTGCTATATTAGGCTAGATAAGGCCTCTAGCTCATTCATCTTTTCCTCTAACTTACTAGTCAAATCCTTAGTTAGTTTTTATGATAAGATACATTTAACATACAAAAATTTCCCTTCTTGCCAACGTTTTTTAAGTTCTTTGATGCATGTATCAAGGTTGACTAAGTCATTCTTGATATTCTAGTAGATGATGCTAAACAAATTAGCATCAAGGGAAATTTAAGCTTTTGCATCTACCACATTTAGTAAATTTTTAAACTCTTCATCAAAATACTTTAGCACTACTTGTGCTCTTGGTTTGAGATCCAACTTAGTATGCCATAATGACAAGTACTATGCAATCTATCAATTACTTCCATCAATGACCTCTGCAAACTCTTCACTATCTTATTTTTCTATAGGAGTTTGGATAACGATGAAATCAGATCAGTCTGATCATCATCATCAGTAGCCAAACTTGCAAGAGAGAGTGGAGTAGATGAACTAGATGGTTTAGTCTCATCCTCCCTCTATTTCTTTGTTGCTTCCTTAGCTTTCCTCTCTTCCGCTTCTTTCCTTTCCTTTTCTTCTCTTTTTTTCTTTTCTTCTAATATTTTCCTCTCTGCTTGCTCTATTTTATTTTTCCTTTCTTCTTCTACACTTCTATTATTTTCATTTTGCTTTCTTTTTCTTTCATCCTCAAGCAATTTCTTCTCGGCTTCCTCTATCTTCTACTTTTTAATTTCTATTAGCCTCTTCTCTTCCATTATTTTTTAAAACTCTTTTTAACATAATTAGTATCAGGTATGTTTAGTTTGGAACAACCAAATGGATTAGTATCATCAATGTTGATTGTAACATTGGTTTGATCAGTCTTCATAGTGTAGACACCTAAATTTGATTACACTACTTTGGTAATCTTATTTAGTTATCTCTAAAGGCATCATTAATTAAATTCTTATTTAATTAATCCTTTGCCATCCCCTAGTTGATTAATTTAATTAATCATCTATAGTCCTAATTGATAAATCAAATAACCTATTATTTATCAATTAAATCCTATTCTTCTATCTAATTCCAAAAATCCTCATTTATTAAATAAATCTATTTGATAAATAAAATCCTCAAATCTAAAAACCCCTAACCTATCCCTAATCCTCCATTTAGCCTAATCCACCCCATCCACCCATACTAACCAAGCTTAGCCACTAACTCACCCACCCTCATTAATTCCATCCACTTGCACATCTCTAACATCCCTAATCTAATCCTAAACCCAAGCCTAATCCACCCCCTAATGTTGTCACATTACCTAAACAAGTTTAAGACTTTCCTAAACAAAACCAAAGTCTCCCCTCAAAAATCCCAACCACCAATTCATGAGTGCTCTTACAAACCATAAAAGACTCTTACAAGCCCACTCATGACTCTTACATCCATCTTCCACACTCTTCCCTCTTCCACACTCATTCCTCTTACACCTCTCTTACATACTCAACCCCACTCATCATGCCTTTAACCAAGCCTTTACCCTACCCTCTCACACTCATCCTCCTTGTGACAAGTGTCACCTTCCCATTTGTGCTAAAATAGCACAATCCATGTGCTCCCATTTGAGTGCATCTTAGCCCTCCTTAACCATCTCCCCATCCTTGCATCGAAGCCCTCCATCCCTCAAGCTCTTAGCCTATAAATTGAATCCAATCCCAAGCCATTCAACAACAATTTTTGAGCTAAAGTTACCATGCTATTTTGAGAAACAAAGCCATCAATCTTACCCTTATAATGCCAAATTTAGATCTTACAAAGCTACCAATTTTCCATTACCCACCTCCATTGAAGCAGCTTTGAGCATCTTGAGCATACATCCACATCAAAGGACACATCTACAAAATCAAGAAAGCATGGAGTGTTTTCTTTTGAGGTTTGCACTTTTTGTTTTCTTTTCTTTGTCTAAACATATATGTGAATTTAGTTTTGGTTTTTGAATGTTTAATTTATTTGTTAATGTTCTTTGCATACTAAATCTTGTTCTACATTTTGGCACGCCTGGTGGACCCCACTATGGGTCATTTTCTAACAATCTATATGTTGTTTTTCTAACAATCTAATTTTTCTTGTTGTTTGAGTGAGTTTTAGGGTGTTTTTCTTGTTTTTGTAGGTTAAAGAACACACTTAGGAAGAAGACATACCCTCAAAAATTTGAAAATAATGAAAAATTAAAAAAATTCTGGAAAAAAATCTGCATTTTTCTAGCTTTTTTCGCGCAGTGTCGTCTCCGCAGTTTGGCGTCTCCCATAGTTAAGCTTTCACTTTTCAAGATTTTGGGTGACTAACTAAATTGCCTTTTTTTTTGTCTCATTGCAGGTTGGAGCACATATGGAACCACTAACCATGTTTCTTGCAGGTTCTCATGTTGCTAAAAAATGAACTTGAATGTTTAACCATTTGTCTTTGAATGCATGTTGCTAAAATGAACTTGAATGGTTAAACACATTTTCCATTGAATGAATGTTGCTCAAAACATACTCTTGAATGCCATGGATTAAAATCAATTTTCCTTGGAATGCATGCTTAAAACAACAAATACAATCTTGAATGCCAAGGATCAATTAACCATTGCAATATCAAACACTTCATTTGGAGCTTCTAAAATTGAACAAAACAAATCTCTTTTCCACATGCAATTTAGGTAAAGTTTGATTTTTGGACCTTTAAGAAACTTTTTTAAGTTAAATACAAATTCGCAAAAATCAATTTGAGTAGTTCCTTGGACTCACCTCTTTTCTAATCACCCATCAATTCAACCATTGGTTGCAATCTCAGCACCATTTATGGGGATGGGTCTACTTGAAAAAGGTGTCAAATGTTCCACAATCTAACTAACTCACTTGGTCTTTGAACATTTGCTTTAACTTTATCAAAATTCTTAAATGACCAAAACTCTAGATTAAATTGATCACACTTCAAGTTTGGGCACTAAAATTGAACAACAACTGACGTGGAGAGCCTCTGGTCGCGCGCTCGAAATTGAATCTCACACACTTTTTTTTTGGGCTTAAAATAAACTCACACTCAATCTTGAATTCCTTAAAGAAAATTAATCGATACTTGACGTGGAGGGCCTCCAAGTGTGCGAGTTTGCTTTTGTTGACCCTAACTCTTCTTATTGTTTGCATTCTTCGATCAATTTACTTTTGTTGGTGCTTCAAGTTGGAATTGAACATTGTCTCTTAAACATGAGTGCTTGCAAAGTCTAGATTAGCACACATAAGAGTCAGTTGGTAAAAGAACAAGCGTGTTTGTTAGCCCAAGATCATCCAAGTCTTCTCTCCCCTTGTCGTCTTTTGAGGCCATCTTGGGTGCATAAGATTAGGATCCAAAACCTTGTTTCTTTTTAGGAGGCCTGCTTGGGGATTTCATCACCCCTTGTACAACCTCAACTCTAGCATTTCGGCGGAGTATAAGAATCGAGAGGTGAATCGAAAGACACCTCTCTTGGGATCAAGATTTTTTCACTTGGGCTAAGCCTCAAGGAACTTTATACCCTTGAGAAGTGGAAGAGGAGAAGTGGGCTACCGCTCCTCTCGGCTGTGTGACATCTTTTTGGTCTCATCTACAGATTTGGGCCTCACGTACCTTGCGTATATCGAGGACTCCCTAGCTAAACCAACTATCAGCCTTGCAAAAAACCATCTAGGATGTTAATGTGTTTGAAGTGACTGATCGAAACATTTGTAGAACATACACACTCCTCAGCGCAAGTATCACATTCTAAGAACCACAAACTTCTATCTAGGTGTTCCTATCTATTGCTTGATTTTATTTTACTTGTTGAATGAATGTTTTGCCAAACTTGGTCAATCCTAGCTTAGGGCACACTTAGCGTAGTCACTGCTTATTTTAGAAGTTGAATGAGTCGAAGAAAAACAACTGAGATCTCTCAAAGCCAAGCAAATTCAAGAATTTATGTCGAAACAACCCAAACCCAAACAAAAGTTTCACAAAGTCAAAATCAAGCGATCTCTAGCATACCAAGAACTTTCAGCCAAGAGAAAAGAAATAACACCAAGCCTGCGAATTGCCAAACTCCACAAAGCAGAGGACAAAGCTACCGATGAAGCACTTCAAGAGGCCTAGTTAGAGTGCACCATCAAATTTAGCCAACATCTAGGAGTTAATCCTACTTATGCCTTACCAACTAGGCATGATTTCTATGATTAGACACCCTTGTTTCTCCACACCTTCTTGGATAAGCTTCACTTTAGAGTCATCTTTGTAGAAAAGCCAGCCATCTTAGGTTATCCCCTTAAGCATTATTAGCTCATCCATCTCATTTAGAATCAAACCATCTAGCCAGCACTCCAAAAACATTCACATCCAAGCCTTCAAAATTATTGTCACCTTGCCAAAAGTTTGCCATTCCTTAAATATTTCAAATCCACCAATCTCACCAAGGTTATCCCTTTGACAGAGCTTTTTCTAGGGTAATCTAGCTTTGTCACTTGTTATCCCTCATCACCTTGAGCTAAAGGTTGGGATCCACAAGTGGTCAATCTCGTGTTCTTCCTAAAGGATCATCAGTCTATCCTTAAGTTGACACAATCACCACCAAGCTTGCACATAGGAAAGCAGACCTTTTGTGCTTTGGCAACATATCTTTGAAGTTAGAATCCCCAACCCAATCCTCCTTAGGTTTTGTCATATAGCTTTGCCTCAACCTAGGAAATCATTTGCATAGAAAAACCTTCCCCCCTTTTGCATCCATCAGCGTTATTGCATCTCATCCCTAGGAGCATTTTTCATGCCACCCATGACTCACTTAGCCAAGAAGAAAGAAACAATGGATCCCTATCACTTGGATCGAATGAAATCACCCCCCTTGAGCACTTAGCCATCCTTTAGCCCAGAAAAAGATATGCCATCACCTACTGACATTGAAGCTTTCATGAACCAAGCAGGAAATGCAGTATTGGTAAATGCCATTATAGACAAGAATAAAGAGACAATCATGGCTAATTTTTGAAGGGACAATGTAGGAACCTTTGACTTTGGAAGACCCCCTCCATTATTAGATCCATATCACCCATTGTTTGGGCAACTGCCACCACCCATAGGCTCTTATGATCCAAATTATCCTCAATATATGCCAAAAGAAGAGCCTCTAGCCAATCCATATGATCCAACAGACCGAAACATACCATCATCCACCCAAGTTGAAATCTCCATGCCGCAAGCCAACCCAACCACCACCACTCCATCCTTGGTTCATACCTCTCCGCTCCAAACTACCTTTGCCCAAAACACCTCACCGTTCACTCCCTTCACTATTGTTGTTGCTGCTCCCCAACCCAGCCTTCCAAATCCACCCATCTCTCAAATTAGTGTTAGCATCTTTGGCCAACCTCAGTAATATACAACAGGGATGCCACCCATGGGGCTAAGTAATCAACCTTTCATCACCCCCAACTTGTTCACCATAGCCCAAAGCACAATCCCATCATTTCCATTAGGTCTTGGGAGCTTAATACCATCGGCCACAAATCCACAAGCTACTACCCTCACTCCAAAAAGCTATCAAATCCCACAAGCTACTGCCAATTTTCTGCCAAGCTCCCAAGTGACCCCAGCTCCCGCCACAACTCTACCAAGCTTCCAAATCTAACCACAAAGCTATCAAACCCCATCAGTCCCATTCCCAAACTTTCAATTCCCACCACCTCCACCACCAACTAATCCATTACCTCCTATTACCAACTACTTTTTAATGCCACTTCTAGGAGGTAATCCACCACCCCAGCCAACCACCAATCATTTTTAGATACCATCCCAAATGGGGGCGCAACCCACATATATTGGTCACACCCCACAAGCCCCCTAATTCTTTCCCCAAGCTTCACAACCATCTTATACCTTACCTCCACAAAGCCATTCATTTATCCCACAGCCAACTTATGTTCCTCAATTCCAACCTCAAATCCCATATCAACAGCAAGCCTCACAGCACATGTAGCAATATGCGCCACCTCCCCCTCAGCAACTCGTCATCCACCATGCAACTGCCCAATCAATGTACAATCCCTATCAGCAAATCCCTCACAGCCATCCATATTTAGTGGCCCCATCTAGTGCATACCTACCTCAAGACACTCCTACATTGGGGGCACCCCAACCATCACCTATCAATTCAGAATGGGAGCAAATGAAGATAGCTCTGAAAGCCATCCAAGAAGGGAATGATTCGAAGACATTCAAGTTTGAGAATGTGTGTCCTTACCCATTTGATAGAGCCATTACCAGACACCATTTCCCAAACACTTTGAGGTACCCAAATTTGACAAATTCAGAGGAAAAGGAGACCCTATCACACATATCAAAGAATTTTACATGCACTGCCAAGATGTGGCATACAATGATGTCTTCCTCTTACGCCTTTTTCCCAAAAGCTTGGCTGGACCAGCTCTTGAATGGTTTTATAGAATCCCCTATGGCACAATTAAAAACTTTGCTGAATTATCTAAGACATTTGTAGCCCAATATGCCCATCTTGTTGAAACAGAGCTATCAATAGTTGACCTTGTCCACACTAAGCAAAAAGGTGGAGAAAGCCTTGTTGAATACCTGCAAAGATGGCAAAACCTTACCACCCTCATATCCTGCACCTTACCAGAGTGCCATGTGGTGAAAATGTTTATTGATAATGCCCATCCCAGTTTGGCTCACCACATGACCATGAACTGTTTGTAGACCTATAAGGATATCAAAGAGAAAGGAATGATCCTTGAGCAAGGACTCATCAAAGATGGTGTGGTCAAGATTTACAAAGAGGCCAACCAAAATCAATCACATTCCAATGACAAGTCTAGGTATTGGAACAAAAATAAGCATGTTGCAACAGATGGGATTACTGACACCAGACATGTGAATATTGTTGGTCCTTCTCAAAACCATTCTAACCTACCATATCAACCAAACAACCAATGAGCTATCAATTACCAACAGCAGAATAACCAAAGCTATCAAAACCACAATACAAGACCCAACTTTCAATTGTCTAACAATCAAGCTAATGCCATCAATGTAGCTGCAGGGAAAAAACCCAGATTCCAACCCGCACCTAGAAACTATACACCCCTTGGTGAACCATTGGATGTCATTTTTGAGAAATTGGCTAAGGAAAACCTCATCAAATTTCCTCCTACCCAGCAAATTGATCCAAGCCAATCCAAAGCTGCATGGTACAAAGATAATGAGTATTGCAAGTTCCATAGGGTAAATGGTCACACCACCCTCAGATGCATGAAACTAAAAGATTATGTGTAGGACCTCATTGATTGGAAAGAAATCGTCGTTGGTGCCCAAACCTCTCCCAATGTAGGCTTACAGATTTATCAAAATGCTTTTCCTCCACACAACAACCAAAATCCTGGAAAAGCACCTATCCAAAACAACACCAACAACTGCCAGCCAAACCAATAGCATGGGAAGAACAATGACCACACTTCATCCTATATAGACTATGGTAGCCTTATAGGTTGTATATCTGAGAAAGAGCCTTCTGTCAATGTTATCAATATCTGAGGACCAGACAATGAGTGTACAATCACCACTCGAAGAGCATAATTTAACATCATAGGCCCACCATTTTCATCAGCACCATCAGCTCCATCAAAAAGCTGGTACAATATCTTGGAACACCTTGGGAACATGCCAGCCCAAATCTCCATTTTAGACCTTCTCTGCACTAGTCCTATGTACAAAGACATCCTTGACAGTGCTCTCATAGAATCCCATGTCCCTTCAGATATCAATGCTACTAATTTTTGTAATCTTGTTGGACACCTTTCATCCTCATGTGCCCTATATTTCAAACCCATTGACATACTCGCGATCGAGCCAAATCACACCCTTTCGCTTTGCATAACCATCATGGTATCCAATTTTTTCGTGAAAAGAGTAATGATAGATAATGGATCAGCCTTGAACATTTTCACCCTAAAACTCATAAAACAAGCTGGGTATACTGAGGCAGATATGATCAGTGAAGTTATCACCATCAAAGCTTATGATAACTTGGAAAGAACCACAGAAGGAACTATTTTGCTACAATTCAAGGTTGGGCCGATCATCCAAGAGATAGTTTGCCATGTTGTTGATCTAAACCTACCAATTAACATCCTCCTCGGTCGCCCATGGATTCACGCTATGAAGGCCGTTCCATCCACCTACCATCAGTGCATCAAATTTCTGCATCAGGGCACTAAGGTGACCATCCATGCCGATCCAGAACCCTTTTCTTACTACATTGCAGTTGAAGCCTCATATACAAATCATTTCCCTAGAATAGATATCAGCACAGCCATCGCCAGCTCATCCCACACTTGTAATAACATAGAAACCATCCTCGCCTCCACCCTATCTACCATAAAGATCAACAACAAAGGCTATGGAGAATATAGTCTGTCAGATGAATTTGTTGTCGGAGCAATCCCACTTGATACACATACCCATGGATGATCGACATATCACAAAGCTAAGGAGATTCCACCTCCTCGATAAAAATAGTTTGGCCCAACTACCTTTGTGTCCTCAAAAACCCCTCTTCATGAAGAGCTCACTCCAGATATCAACAATTGGTTACATAAGGATGCACCTCCAAGAAATCAAGAATGCCTTGACCATTTCAGCCAGAAGTATCCCCAAGAACATAAGCTCATCACTGAAAAATGGAACTATCAAGGTTGTGGACTAGGACCAGAAGGAAGGGGCATGCAATGTCCCATCGAAGCACATAAGTGGGAAATGAAGTTAGGTCTTGGCTTTGGCATACCCGCAACTAGGGGCACCAATGAGAATGGTCATGCTTTTTTGAACATCCACCGCGACCTTGTCAAAATTGAAGACATTCTTGAGGAAGTTTAAAAGAGAGCCTACGATGATATCCCAGACCAAATCTTCCTAGGAGACTCTGTTCTCCAAGAACTATCCATCCATCTCATTCACCTACCACTCACTCATCCATAACTCATAGATTGGGACCAACCAAGTGTCATACACATTGATGAATTCACAAGAGGAAGCACTTCTAAGATTCATGGGAGCTGAAACACCTCACAAGCAGACAAAGCTAGATTCTGCCTATATCTATAAGCTAGATCCCAAGGGGTATTTTGGAGAAAATCTCCAACCTAGTTTTGATACACCCAAAACTAGAACTAATGTGAATCCGAGACTAGCTAAGGCAGCGAAGAGAACCCCTCAGCAAGAAAATCTAGAGCCACAAGCAGAACATGAGGATTTAGTATTGCCTCCTCAAGATAATCAACCAGAGGTGTCATCTATTCTAATAGAGGATACTAGAGAAGTCAACATCGGTTCTTTAGAGATCTGTAGACTTGTTGACATCGCTGCATCCCTATCACAAGACCAAGTTGATCTCCTCTTTGAGGTCTTACGAGAGAACATTGGCCAATTTGCATGCCAGGGCTTGATCCAAAGCTTGTAGTTCATCATCTTGTAGTCGATCCAAAGATCAAGCCCATCAGACAAAAGCTTAGAAAAATGCACCCCAAGGTGGCATTACTGGTCAAAGCTGAATTAGAAAGAATGTTAGCTACTAAGGTTATCTGACCTATCGACTACTCAAAGTGGATCTCCAACATGGTCCCTGTCACTAAGCCTTCCAGTGACATCAGAATCTGCACTAATTTCAGAGATCTTAACAAAGCTTTTCCAAAGGATGATTTTCCCTTGCCCAACATAGATATGATTGTAGATCTTACATTTGGACATGAAATTCTGTCCCTTATGGATTGATTTTTTGGTTATAATCAGATCGAGATTGCAGAAGAGGATCAGCATAAGACATCATTCACTACCCCTTGGGGAACCTTTTGATACACCATGATGCCTTTTGGCCTAAAGAATGCTAGGGCCACCTATCAAAGAGCTATGACAACCATTTTCCATGATCTTATCCATAGCATTTTGGAGGATTATGTGGATGATAGCCTAGTCAAATCTCACACCTTCATGGATCATCTCGCTGACCTGGAGAAAGTC